>CM077822.1:30679262-30881596 GCA_039720395.1 Liquidambar formosana
TTTTGCTTGATTAAGGGTAGATAACTTAATTTCTGGCCTTCAAGATTCAAAACTTCAATTAAGGTAAATTTTTCATTTCAATTTATGTTTTCTGAGTTTTTTTTTTGTGTAAAACATACATCCAATAATTATTTGAAAATAAATAAATAAATTGGTTTCATTAAAATATGAGATTTAATTAGTATTTGGTTTAATTGCATTTATGGTCATAAAAGTAATAAAATGCATATTTTATACTAAAAAAATGAAGATTAAGATGAAGAGAAGAAGAAGAAGATAGCATTTCCTACAAATAGCAACTTAAAAACTAATATTAAATTCATTATGTATACTAAACCATGTTTATAGATTAAACAAAATTCACTTCAAAAAAATAATAGTATCTGTAATTTTACAGTTATAACATTCATGTCATTGAGTTTTAGTAGATTCAATGTACGGGAAAAAAAAAAAACTAAAAAATCAAGGCCCTAGTATACAGAACTCATGTCCCCTTACATACTGTTACACCTGGTAGTTTGATATCCACAACACTCAACCATGATTTAAAACACTAGTTGTCCCCCATTTTTACCTTGTTTCTGAAACAGTTCAATTATGCAATCAACCAAAACTACCTGTTATAGCCAAATTGTAAGTCGCACTGAGCCTTTCAAATTTTCAATCAACTAACACTGTCCTTTAAAGCCAAACTTTAGGCTATACTAAGTAATTTTTGGACTAGTTTTACTTAAACCAATTATTCTTCTTGGATTTAACTGTTGTTTACAACAATAGAACTTCCCAACCAACAATCTAAGCAAAGTAAAATAATTTACGGAAAATCAAAGACTAATCTAACACGTACATATATTCTATTGCATACAAATAAAACATAAATAAGCAATGGTTTAAACACCAGTACCTGGTAATTCATAAAGGTCTCAATCAGTTCCACTGTCTGAAAGGAACCTAGCAGAGTTGATTGGTACCTGATAAATATATTCAACATTATTCATCACTGCAGGGGCAGAGAAGAAATATATTTGAACAAAAAATTCTCGTCGTAAAAATTTATTTCATATCAATTAATTTTCTTCAAGAATAATATCTGTGCATATACAAGCAAAAAGAATCAAGTTCCAAGTATAAATTGTTTTAACCAACAATTTTATACCAGAAAAGAATGAACATAAATGATCAAATGACCAACTTACACAAAAATTCACCATGTCAAAACTAAAATCTACATGAGCAACTTGCGGAAGTCCTCATATTTTCCCCGTTACCGAAAATCAAAGAAGTAAAACGAAACAAAACTTGAGAAAAATGAACTTCCAAAGGCTTCGGTCGGAACCCTAATACTACAATCACTACAATGAGGATTCAAACCATTATCTTGTAAACAATATTTACTTCTAATAACAGCCAGCCATGAGGAATCACTCTCAGTGGGAAATCTCCATAATCATTTACCGATGAGGAGCAATGTTCCTAGCAACAATATTACCCAAAGCAAGCCCCCCTATAGACTTAGAACAACAGACAACATTCCAATTAACCAGATAATCTCTCTGCCCTTTACCACTTCCTTCCCATAAGAATCTCATCATTTTTTCAATTTTAAGTACCACTCTGCCACCGAAAGGAATTTTAAAAAGGGACACGAAATAAATAGGGATATTAGACAGCACAAACTAAATCAAAGTAAGCCTACCCCCTTTTAGAAATCAAATTTCTTTTCCATCCATCCAGCCTCTTCCCAATCTTCTCAAAAAATGGATTCCAAAAAGATTCAGATTTTGGGTCACCCCCTCAAGGAGGAACCCCAATACTTCAAAGGCAAGTCTCTAAGGAACAACCTAACACACCTGCTAACCTTTCCAACTGATCTTTCTGACAATTAAAGGAACTCTTACTCATATTCACTTTCAAACTAGACACCAATTCAAAAATTTGCAGGATGAATTGTAAATAAAATAGATTTTGTTTCATTTCCTTGAGCAAAAATAGAGTATCATCAGCAAATTGCAAATGAGAAACAAAAACTCTCTCCCTACCATCAATAATCGATGACAAGCTTATTCCATTTCTTACACCTAGCCTCTTCATCATGAATTAATAACTATTAAACCTATATAGGGGAGCATGCTTAGAATCTAAAGCCCAAACATAAAAAGACCCATACGGTAGCTACATAGAAAAATTTCTAAACTAACACACTACACAGGAGCTTAAAATACTTCAATTTTCAGAATGAGATAAGGCACGATAAAAAATCATTTAAACTTGAGTGGTTCAAAAAATGGGATAGAACTTAAAACTTGGAATATCTTTAGGCATTCCAAAAAATGAAAATCCAACAGTAACAATCAACGAGTTAAAAACTATCTAAGAAGCACGGGCACAGACACATCATACGGTATTGATACATATATTTATACATAAAAACAATATTATTCATGTAGCATCACATACTTCATTCAAATGCATCCCTTGTATCAAGTTTGAAAATTCTAGTTAAGTTCTTCACAGAGAAGATTGGTCAAAAAGGAAAATGGATTATAAGCGGATGCTTCATCAGAAAAATAAATAAATAAAGAAGACGAAGAGAGACATGTCGTGTCTGAGACATGTCATAGACATGTCATGTCTGAAACTACCGCAGCACCTCCAGGGAGGTGTCCATGCTTCTTAGAAAACCATATGGCATTACTCTATTTCACTTCTTGAATATACCAACTACCTTATCCTTATATAAAAGGCCTGGAGCATTGTAGTTCAGTGCACACACAATGGATGAGCGCAATGGATAAGAAAAATAGTAGAAAATTGAAGACTTTGATCAACAACAATAAATGAGTTAAAAATGCTTCAGCAGTTGGCCCTTCAACCCGATCCATCTTTGACTTTTTTAATGACGAGAAAACCCTTTAAGCAAACCCTGGGCCCATATGCGACCCCACAACACATATGGACCAAGTAAGTCCAAGGTCCATGAGAACCATGAAACCTTACGTAGGCAGCCCTAAGGGGTTTAGCAAGAGTCGAACTCAAGACCTCCGATCCATCTTTCGACTTCAAGAACAGTAAGCACCAAAAATAAGCATCACAATAGTTACTCTCATTCCAATGTGGGCATATTATGATTTGAGAACATTGCAGAATGCAGAACTATATATTGATTTAGAGATAATCTGGGAAATGGCTCAAGCAGATGGCTAATTTATTGGCAGAGAAAAAAAAAAATACTCATATTAAAGAGAAATTAATTCCATAATTTCATCTTGGGGGAAAATCACAACATAAATATCATCTCCTAGAAAAGCACTGAAAAAGTTAGCAACACAAACAGCTCCACAATTTGGAAATCTGTCATGCTAGGTAGAGATATATGGTTCTCAGGTTAAATTCATATTTTTGACTCGTGAAGCAAACCCAAGCATCACAATCAGATGTATAAATATGGACTTGAAGTTTCTAGTGGGACAAAAAGAAGCAAAAACAACAGACCTAATATTCTTCCATTTCACATGGTTTCATTATCATAAATAAGTAAATATGTTAAATGAAAGTTACCATCCAACAGTGTTATTGTCAACATTAACCTCCCTCAAGCATCTCATCATTTCAAGTTGATAATTAGCACCATCTGCTTCAATCTCCTCATCTTCTTCACGGGACCTGCAGTTATTTATGAGCAGCGAGATAAAGGCATTAACATAACAAAGAAAAACAAGGCATTGTTCAGCTATTCTCAAACTCAAAGTAGATCCTATTGATAAATGCTGCTACAATACAGTGGGAAAACACCATGGCTCCACATACCGGGAAGGGGAAACAGTTAGTAACTTCAAGAACACTACCAACATCTAACCCCAGAAGTTGCCCTGTGACCAGAGCTGGTGAAAACTCCTTGCAGTGTTTAATAATCTTCAGTATCACCTGTTTAACAGAAATTTTTAAGAAGCATGTGAACAATGAGAACACCTTTATAACTACTAGAGTGCTACTACTTCCTAAGAACCGATATAACCTTCTTTTTTCTTTTAAGCTAAGAAAACAAAAACCTCCCATCAACTGAGCCTAAAGTCCTATTTCCTATTTTAAAATCCTATTTCCTTTTCTTCTCCTCAGTTTTCTCGACAACCAAATCGAATCCAATCGTAGCCCTATCAATTCAGAACAGTACAGAGGCATAATGGAAATTGGAAACATCCCAAGAGGCCCCCCGGGTAAATCAATGAAGTTAAACTATAAATGTTCTTAGCACTATAACTATCACGTAAACATTTAAAACCCTTAAGCCAATGAACAAAATTAAACAAATGAAATAGGAATACTGCAGGAACCCTAATCCAATTATGTCCTGTTTTGGATCTTATAAAAGATAGTAATTCTCCATCTAAAGGAACCAAAAGAACAGTAGACATCAAACACACAAGTCATTTTCGTTTGTTTTCCTTCGTTTTCCTAGCAAACAAACAGCGAGTAAAAGTGGTGAAAGAGATTACCAGTCCCTCAATCTGAACTACTCTCAGGGAGAAGCAACCTCCTCCGTTTGTGCTACTTGAAGGAACGACCTAGTAATTGCTACGCAACACAAAGAACCAAATTAAAATTGTAATTAAAAAAAAAAAAGTATATGCACCAACACACACACACACACACATATCTAGAGAGAGAGAGAGAGAGAGAGAGAGAGAGAGAGGTGTACGGACTGGTTGCCATGATGGTGACGTCTACAACGGAGAGAGATGTTGACGAAGTGCAGTGAGAAATAGGAGGAAGTTTTCTTCGCCCGCGGACGAACTTAGTGATGGAAGAAACCCTAGCTCTGGTAGGAAGTAGAACGAAGAGAGAGGTTTTGAGTAGTAGTTCGCAACGGGCCCCGTCCGACCCGACCCCATGGTGATCTATCCATCCTCATACAGAAAAGGGTTGCAAATTTAGTGGGACTTGCAAGGTGAAATATCAAAATGCCCTCTTCAGTTTTTAAAACACAATCACAATTTAAGGGCAAAGCTGTCAATTGATCGAATAATCTTAAAAATCCCAAAATTTTAGCCTAAAAAATTTCACCCACCAAAAAACCCATGGGTTTAAAATTACTCTCATTTTAATTGGATGTACCTGGTGATTTACTAAAACGCCCCCCTCACTTACCTTAAGAGAATCAAAATTTAAGGGTAAAATAGTTATTTCAACAATCCTAAAACTCCTAAAAATCCTCTGCTCCCGTTCCCTCAAAGTCTCAAACTTAGTTTCACTATCTAGCAGTTTCAAACGTGCAGCCTCCTTCTACCTCTATCCTTTAACTTTCAACTTCTCAAAATCTAGCATTCAAACTCCCAAAATCTAAAAAATCCACAATCTCCATCCATGCATAAAACAACTCTTCAAATAAAATCAAAGTATGTCATTTGTTCTATTTTTTCTTCAGTCTTTACTTTTTTTTTATTTCCTTTCTTTTTTGCTTATAATTTTGAAAACGTATTCAGAACATTAATTTCAAAGGTGTAGAGGATTTTTAATGTTCTACACCTCTTTTAATGTACACTCTTCTTCTTTTTTCATGTTCTGTTAAATTACTTCTTCTTTTTTTAGGAGGGGGGAAGTGTTAAAGAGATGTCAATTTCATGTACAGTTTTGTAATGTTCTAATATTCCACTCTCCCCATACGTGTACTCTTTCTTCTTCTTCTTTTTTTTCTTTTTTTTTTTTTTTCCCTTTTATCTAATTTTTAAAATTTTTTTCCATTAGGTATTTACGTACTGATATACGTATTTTTTTTTTTTTTCAAAATCTCAAATTCTAAATACTCCCATTATCCTTGTGATGTAACACAGTTACCTTTTCCAAAAGACAGGCTTCTTTGTTTCGTCTCCTTCTTCTCTCACACCTCTCTCATTTAATAAGTTGATTTTTTCAAACCAAACTCATCTATCTCTTCTAATAATTTTATTATTTGGAGAAAAAAAAATGTTGCCACCACTGTTTTGCTAAGAGTCCTTAGTTCCCCTGTGATTTTTTTTCTCCCCCCCCCCCCCCCCCAAACTCCTTTTACTTCTTTGCATATTTCATGTATCATTAGTTTAATGGTTTTTTTTCCCTTTTTTTTTCTTCTCTATTTCGTAATCATGGCATACGAACCAGAAGCATAGTTGGCATACTTATTCATCGGTGGCCTTCCATTTGATCTCATTGAAGTTGAACTCCTCCCAGTTTTTTCAACAACTGTTGGCATTTTTAATTTTAAATACAGTTGTGCATCTAGCATCTTTTCTTTCTTCTTTGGGAATTTTGGTCATAACCCCTATGTATAATAATCCTTTTACAATAGACCCTAAAACAAATTACGTTTTGTGAAACCCCCTTTTGGTACCGTACGGACTAAAATACCCTTGATTTTAAAACTTCCAAAATATTACAACCGTGCCATTTAACTCCCCAACCCGAAAATCAGGGATTTTTCCTCCATTGTTTCCAGCGACAAATATAGAAAAATATACCGAAACAAATAAACCTTTCAAATGTTTATACATAGCAACGTATGAAGCAACGTTTCAAGGTTTGGAGGTGAAAAGAAGAAAAAGAACAAGAACAAGAACAAGAAGACGACATCCATGGCGGGACGGTTGTCGGAGAAGGTCCAGTTTGGATAAGAAGGTCTGGTTTTTCAGATCTGGTACTATAGCCGAATGCCTCCCCTCCCATTCTTCTTATTCTTCTTCTTCTACTTCTTGCACAGTAATAGCCTACTGTTCCATATTAAAAAAAACATACCTACAATCGCACTATTACAAAAAATAGTGCGCAATAGTATTAACATAATGTTAGAATATGAATTCCAATTAACAATGGGTAACAGTACCATCATACTATTTGAAAAAAAAAATATGAATTCAAAACAGTACCATAGATAGTAAAATGATACTCTTGGCGAAACAAAAACATGCTATCAGTCGTACTAACTTGAAAATGCAACTCAGTAACAACATATTGTTCCATATTAAAAAAACACAACTACAAATCATATTGTTACAAAACTCCATCATCATGCAATAAATTAAAAACCCAAATCAAAACCAGAACCCTTTTCCCTTCAAACCCACTGTCAAACCACAAAAAAAAAAAAAAAAAAAAAAAACAACCCAGATCTGGTTTTTCCGGTTGCCGCTGACAACGACAACGGCGACTCACTACCAGCCCCTCCGCATCCCCGTCGCCTCCCCACATAAGCCACCGTCGATTCTCTCACTGCCGAATCACCGTCAAGCCTCAACCTTCGAGTCTCATGCCATTGAGACACACTTGCCGTCGGCCCTCGACCACCGGAGACCATCGCCATCAACAACCAGTCCGATCTGGTGCTCGAAGCTTGCTCCCGCTCCTTTCTACCGTCGATTCCTCACTACCAGATCCCCGTTGAGCCTCGACCATTGAGCCTCGACCACCGGAGACGATCACCGTTGAGCCTCGCTCACCGGAGACGACCGCCATCAACTAGCTAGTCTGATCTACTGGTCGGAGCATGATCGCCGCTCCTCTCCCTCCTTCCCCCCCCCTCTCTCTCTCTCTCTCTCTCTCTCTCTCTTTCTCTCTCAAATCGGTTTGTAAATATAAAACCCACGATTGGGTTTGTAAATATATAAGGTTAAAACGGGTATTTTTCAAAAAATATTTCCTTTTGCATAAAAAATCTTTAAAAAAAGGGGTTTTAGAGTTAAAAACTCTTATGGTGGGTTTTTGGTTAACAGCAATCCCCTAATAGGGGTTATTGCTAATTTCCCCTTCTTTCTTTCTTTCTTTCTTTTCCATTTTCTTTCTCTCTCTCCCTTTTCTCCCCGCCCCCCTGCACACTTCTTTTTTTTTGGGTGAAAAAAATCCTCCATTTCTTTTTTGGGGGTTTTCACTCTATATTAAAAAGTTTAGGCCAGCATAACTAATGATTAACAGGAAGATGGTAAACTGTTGTTGGTGAGACTTATTTCACAACATTAAACTCATATTATGCAATATTCTTCCCAACAACCTAGATCATCAAGTTGAACTTGGAGGGGAAAGAACAATATCAAAGAAAATTAATGGATTTTCAAACTAATCAAAGCATTACAAAACACTCATGAATATAGCTATTAATTTCCAAAAATATACTGCTCCCCCAAACAGTGTCATGACCAATAATAATCCCCACACAGTTTCACCTCTAAATTTAACAATAATCATTACGCGCTTGGAAATGTACAAGTCCAGTATAATAGCTATAGTGAAACCATAAAAATTCAAGTACAAAATACCAAAAGGGTGAGCCCGGATAAGTTATACCAATAGTTTCAGACCATTGACCCATCTTGCACCCATAATTACATTTTTTATGCACACGTACACAGGGTGCTAATGATTAACAGGGTAGATGGTAAATTGTTGTTGGTGGGACTTATTTCACAACATTAAACTCATTGTACAATATTCTTTCCAATAACCTGGATCTTCAAGTTGAACTTGGACAGTATCAGGGGTGCGTTGAACTTCTATTTTCCTCCCAATTATATTGACGGGTCGGGTTTGAACCTAATCAAATGAAAACTCTAGAAATCCAACATACGAGAATAAACTCTTTTTACAAATCCAATCATATTTCATTGACAACTACCATATAAAGACAAATCTAATCTAATTTTATTGACAACTATCATATGAAGAAGTAGGATCAAATTACATCATTGTTTTATGCTCGCAAAATATTAGGTTGAGCGAAAATCTATACTATTTTATTTTAAGGACTTTGGTCACAAGTGTATATATATTATAAGACTTATGAAGGCAAAAGGATATGGGAGATTCTTATGCGGCCCCATAAGTCCACCAAAAGTTTTTAAGATGAAGTTGCCCCTTATTGTCTGTAGACACCCCATTTTCATTCCTTTGAGTTCATAAGTTCATTTGATGAGGTTTTGGTATGTCTAGTAACTTCAAAGCCTTGAATGACACTTTAGCCCTTCTAAGCTTCTGTTGTCAGTTCATTATTGCATGCATATTTTTATCTCATTTTTGCATTCCATAATTTGCATTTAGTTTTTAGGTGCATATAGGATGTGTTGGTGTAATTTGGTTCAAATCAAGATAGATTTTGATGGTTAATAAGAACTTTTGCAATTTAAAGGGCAATTTTATCTTTTAACTCATATCTTGTCCAATTGACCTTGAAATTTGTTCCGAGTGGCTCTAATCAAGATAGGTTTTGGTTTGTTCCGATTGGCTTTTGAATCATTCAATTCGGAGTTAATTTGACCCAGTTATAGCCATTTCAAGAAAAAAAAAATTCCAAAATAAGCAACTGCAAGAGGCTGACCTGGGCAACCCTCTCGAGTGGTCGGCTCACCCCAGCTGGTCACTCGAGCCCATTTTCCTATTTTGTCTTATTTTTACTTTGTGCGACTTCTGACTTTCTAAACTAATTTTTCTTGGTTCCAAAGGATTTCCGTTATTATTTTATAGCAACTTTGAGTTATATACTTTAGGCTCAAGTGATTTAATAATAGCCCTTAATTAATTTTATAGTAAACTATTTCAGCCATTCGATTCTAGGGTCGATTCCCTATAAATAAAAACCATATCTTCAACATAGAACATTGATACACGTACATCTCTTTATTCAATAGTGAGAGAAGGAGCACTAAATTTCACACACTCATACACTTTGAGAAAAGCATTCCATCATTATTTTGAAGAAAAAGAAGGAAGATATCAAGCCTAAGAAGAAAAAAGTACACAGCAAAAGGGTTTCTACCATTAGTAAGTTCCCCTTCTCTCTTTATCTATTTTGCATGGTTTGTTTATAACATGCTTAGGATGAATTCTTAGCATGATTGTCATGTTTACTTGATATTATTGAGTCCATGTGATTTACATTATGATTGTTGTATGATAGTTTTATAGGATATTTCTTATTGCATACTAAAATAGTGATTTTTTATTTCTACAATTGGGGTATTTTTCATAGCATAGTAGTTGAAGCCCTAGAGGTATTTTCTTTTCATAATTC
This sequence comes from Liquidambar formosana, assembly GCA_039720395.1. NCBI lineage: Eukaryota > Viridiplantae > Streptophyta > Magnoliopsida > Saxifragales > Altingiaceae > Liquidambar > Liquidambar formosana. The sequence continues at coordinate 30,689,290 of CM077822.1, forward strand.
ACTTTAATGCATGTTCTTGAGTATTTTTCATGTTTGAGTCATTTTGCATAGTGTGAACCACGGGTTTTTCAAGAACTCATGGAATGAGTTTATGAACTCCTAGGGATGAAAATGGGCTGTCTACACATCGTATCCATCTTCATACGTCAATAGGTAATTACTCTTTTAGAAGATAATTATCTTTTTTAGAAGGTAGATCTTTGCATGAGAGCCCTAGAGAGTGTGTTTAAGCAATGCTTTAAAACCCAGATCGTTTATTAAACCAGAAAAGTTACCGGGTTAAGGGTCACCGGTTCAACTGTCAGGTCAACCAAAATTGAACTGTGATGTCATAATGACGTAATAAATATATTAATTATAAATTATAAATTATGAATAATAATTTAAAAATACAATATATCCCATGATAAAAAAATACAATTATAGATTTTAACAAATTCTAAAAAAAGTAAACACTAAAGCTTTTTTTTTTATGGGTAATGAACAAAAGTGTATTGTTATATGGTTATACCCCTACATAGGCACCACAACCCCATGCATAGCCACATGCACAACCCCACTTTGCCACACAAGATATATGAATGTTAGAAATAATTATAATATATTATAATATTATAAATATCAAAGACTTGTAAAGAACCTACGTACCCAAACCCATATGGCATACCCATCCCACACTATACCCACATTGGTACATAAATCATACAACTCTTACACGTGGAGCAAACAAAAAAATGTGATGACTTGAAGCATGCAGCAGGGTTGAAGAAGAAGACAAAGCAGCAGCAATAGCAGCACACATAACCCACATACACGAAGAACAAGAAAAATACGAAGATGAGTATCGCCGTTTCACCATAAATTTCGATTTAGAGAAAAGATCCACCTACCTGTTACTTAAAAGAGGAGGAATGGAAGAATAATCTCGGATCTAAAAAAGAATAGAGACAATAAAAGTAGAGAGATTGGGATTTGTGTGAATTTTCAAGAATATTTATGTTCTAGTAAAAACCAAATGGTTCCATTAAACCAGTAGCGGTTCGAACGAACCAACGGTTCAACCGATGGTCCGAATGATTTTAGTTAAATATCATGGTTTTTCTTCTAGAACGGTTTTAGAGAATTGTTTGAACCGTAGACTAGACCAGTCAACGGTTCAACCGGTTGATTCGGCCAGTCCAGTCTGGGTTTCAAAACACTGTGTTTAAGTGTACCACCACTTTTATTGCATTCTTAGGTATTGATTTTGCGTAGGATATGAGGAGAAATCATTTATGCAAAATACTTTTCACATAAAATTATTTTAGGATATTTTTGCTTAAGAAAGGTCGCCATAAGAGAACATTTTCATGTTTTTACATAAAATGCTCTGTTGGCCTTTTGATTCATGTTTGACTTTATTTTCATATTTTAAGTTATTATACAATGTTTCTTGATAGTAGCTCCTTCTTTGCATATTTTTGGCTTTTGCATGCATGATAAATAGCTTATTCCATGTAGGAGCATGATAAGGTTTTGTGTTTCCTCTTAATTATTGATTTTGCTTTATTATTATAATAATTTTGAGTCATTGAGTATTCTATTTGGATTTTATTTGTCTTTTAATGATGATTTACGCATGTTTATGGTTTATTTAAGCATGATAATTGTCCTATAGTACAAATAGGGTGATTATTTGGTATTTTGTTAATAGTTTGAGATGTTTTTTATTATAGTAAGTCAAGGTATGGTATATTTCCTTTTCGTTTATTCTCCCCCCCCCCCCCCCTTGGGCTATTCTCTTCATAATGAATTATGGTAATTCCTATGTTTCCATTTTTGTAAAAATTTCTATCTCTTCTAAAGTTCCATTTTTTTCAAAAACTTTCTATTTTCCTTTATTCCTTTTTTAAAACTCTCTTTTTTAAGAAACTTTCCTTTTCTAAATAAATGGAAACTTAAGAATTATGATAGTTCCTTATGAATGTAATAGCCCCTTCTCTTTTGAACTACGTGGACTTTGATTCTTACTTGATTGTTTGTAAGGTACATAGGTGTTCACTTGAACTTAAGTCCACCTTGAGATACTAAGTATCCTAGGTTTATTTTGTTTTGTTTTATTTTGTTTATTCTCTTATTCTCTTTTTTCTTTCGTTATTGCTTTCCCTATTACTTCTCTTTAGGGATGTACAAAAAACCACTCAATCTGCCAAACCGAACCAATCCGCACCATTTCGCACCGACCCAAGTGGTTTGAGAGAATGAAAAGATTGGTTTGGGTGAGTTGAACAATAAATTTAGCAATTTGGTTTGGTTGACGGGTTGAATTTTATCAAACCGCCAATAAACCAACCCAACCCACCATATACATATATATATATATAGAATAATAATAATAATAATAATAATAATTATTATTATTATTATTATTATTATTATAAATATAAAATATATACACTTTTTACAAGGTGACAATTAATGTTTTAATGATTGCTGGTTAGATAGCTTAGAAAAGTATAAGGAAATGTCACAGATTCTCTCAAGTCTCATGGAGATAAAGGTTACAATCAATGTCTTGGTGGCTATTGCTAGCTAGCTGGCAAATTTAAGGATCAGATCATCTCATAGGCTCATTAAGATATGGAAAAATGGTTGGTAAATAGAAAAATAAAATCAAAATTACTCATAGATGAAACACTTCACACCTTTATCGTCTTTTCAGCTCCTCTCTCTTCTCACTGCTGGTCTACTGCACAATACACTATGTTGCTGGTTCGTCCCCCTTTCTTGCAGGTTCTATTCATTCTCATTCTCACTCTCTCTCTCTCTCTCTCTCTCTTTGTTCTTCTTCTTTGTTTTTTTCTTCTTCTTTTTGCAATACATTCAAGAGAAATTATATTAATAGAATCAATTTATCTTATATTTTCTGAATTACATTTTAATGTCCAGATGAGTATTAATTTTCTTTGTGTATGTGTTTTTTTTTTTTTTTTTTGATAGATCATAGAGGAGACCCAAGAGGGAAATCCAAGTGGTGCTACAGTCTGTGAAGATGCTAATGGAAAACCCCCAAAAGTCCTAGTCCCCACCAACGGTAAAGCCCGTCCACACCCTTCTAAGGAACCAGATTCTAAAAAAAAAGTCTAAAATTTGGGGGCATTTCACTTTCATTAAAGGTGGTGATCCTGAATACCCTAGGGCTGCATGTAACTATTGTGGGAAAGATTATGGTGCTCGTGGAAAAATAGATGGAACTAGTAATATGTGAGCTCATTTAAAAAGTCAATGCATAAAGTATCTTTATAGGGTTGTGGACCCAAAACAACAAACTCTTTGTTTTGTTAAAAAAGAAGTAGGAGAGGGGAAAGAACATGATGGTGCTAGTAGTGGTGCTCTTAAAGTAGTGAATTATAGTGACAAGGCATGTAGAAATGCACTAGCAAAGCTGATTATTGTTGATGAGTTACCTTTTAGGCACGTGGAGAAGGAAGGTTTTAGGTCTTTGTGTGCAGTTTTGGAACCCAGGTTTACTCTCCTTTGTTGTACTACAGTTGCCCATGATTGTATGAAAATCTTTTATGAAGGGAAGGGAAAATTGAAGAAAGCCCTTAAGAAGCAACGTGTTTGTCTAACCACTGACACTTGGACATCAATTCAAAATCTAAATTATATGTGTCTCACTGCTCATTGGATTGATGCTGAATGGAACTTACAAAAAAAAATTCTTAATTTTTGTCTAGTTCCCAATCATAAAGGTGAGACAATTGGCAAGCATGTTGACAAGTGCTTACTAGAGTGGGGGATTGATAAAATTTTCACCATAACTATTGATAATGCAAGCTCCAATGATGGTGCTATTAGATATTTGAAAAGGAAAACTAAAGATTGGAATTCTACCATCTTGGAACATGAATTTATTTATATGAGGTGTTGTGCACATATTGTGAATCTTATTGTGTGTGGAGTTTAAAAGACCAAAATGAATCAATTGCCAAGATTTGTAATGCAGTGTGGTATGTTAGGTCTTCTCCTTCTCAGTTTCAAACTCTTAAGAATTGTGTAGAGCATGAGAAGATTTCTAGTAAAAGTTTAGTATGCCTAGATGTTCTAACTAGGTGGAATTCCACCTATATAATGTTGGAGGCTGCTGAGAAATTTCAAAAAGCCTTTGAGCAGTTAGAAGAAGGTGACCTACGATACCTTTCATTTTTCAAGGAGGATAAAGATGAGAATGAAGGTGGGAAAGGAAGAGGGAGAGGGAGGGGGAGGAAGAGGATTGGGCTTCCTACTATGGATGATTGGGACAATGCTAGAGTCTTTGTTCGATTTTTGAAACTTTTTTACAATGTAACCTTAAAGTTTTCTGGCTCTTTATATGTGACATCCAATGCATTTTTCTATGAACTTATATCGGTGCAATCTAAATTGATATCATTATGTAAAAGTAGGGATAGGGTGTTGGGTGATATGGCAAATCTCATGAGAAGGAAATATGACAAATATTGGGAAAATCTTGATAATATTAATTTCTTGTTGTATGTAGCTGTTGTCCTAGACCCTCGTTATAAATTGAGATATGTCAGATTTTCATTTGCTCAAGTGTATGAGAATACCATGGCAGAAGAACTAACAGAAAGAGTAAAGTTTAAATTGATTCGCTTGTATGAGCACTATGTTAAGAAAGACTCATGTGCTAATGTTGCAACATCTAGTGCAAGTCAAGCTTCTCAAGCGATGGAGATTGATGAAAATGAGGAAGATGCTAGTAAACTATGGGCCTTTCAATAGAAAAAACACTCGGAAGAAGAAGATAGTATAGATAATAAGTCAGAGGTGGAAAGGTTTTTAGCAGAGAATTGTGAGAATCCAAGCAATTCTAGTTTGATATTTTAACTTAGTGGAAGCTTAATAGCCATAAATATCAGATTCTCTCTCAAATAGCAAGAAATGTCTTGGTTATTCCAGTTTCTACAGTAGCCTTCGAGTCAGCTTTTAGTACTGGTGATCGTGTACTTGATCCATTTAGGAGTAATTTGACTCCAAAGATGGTGGAAGCTCTTATTTGTGCACAAAATTGGTTACGGTCTTCACCAAATCTAATCAATCTTAGAGAAGCTATGGATGACGTTGAAAACTATGAAAAAATCAAGTAACATTTGTCTTAAGTTGAATTTATTACAAGTTGAATTTTTAATAATTATTTTAGTTTAGGTACTTTTCAATAACAATATTAATAATATGTTCTATTTTTCAAAATTTTCTGGATCAATTACTACTGTTGGATCAACTCTAGTTGAGGATTGATCAATTCCTAGCATGTTGGAGTTTGATTTGCAATGAAACCAAGTTGCTATGGAACTAGACTGTTGGACCTCATTTATTTAAAATATAATCCTTTTTGGGGGCATCATCTTGCTTTTTTGGCTTGGAGGAGAAGATTTTTGCATATTTTGTCTTGTTGGTGGTTCTTTTGGCTCCTTTTTTGTAGACATTATCTTGCTTTTTTGGCTTGGAAGAGCAGATTTTTGTGTAATTTGTCTTGTTAGTGGTTCTTTTGCCTTTATGTTCTCCTGCATCTTTGTTAATTCTATTTAGATGTTTGTTCTTTGTTTTGGATTAGATGATTTTATATAGTTTTGTAGAATTGGTATGAAGTTATGGATTTTATTGATAAAAAAGAGAAAACATGTTGGTTTTATTAGAAATTTTCCTAAAGGGGAGATACATTTATGGGTTTTTATCAGTTATAAAATTTGTTAAATATCATTTGGATTTTTACTTCTAATTGCATAATATCTAGTTTATTAATAAAGATAGAGATCATTTTTTAATTAGACTTGATTCTATCAATGTGATATAAGATGGTACAACCCGTCCAATTCACCTAAACCGTTGGTTTGAAACCGCAAAAAAAATCAACTAATCCGCCGGTTTTTAGGACTAATGGTTTGGCGGCGGGTTGAAAATTTTACAAACCGCCTTTGGCAGGTTGGTTGATGGTTTATCCCTTAAACCGCTCCAAACCAACCCGTGCACATCCCTACTTCTCTTATTATTGTTCATGGATGTGTATTTTCTAGTTTACCTGATGACAATTTCTTATAAAGTTACTAAAATAGCCTAAATAAATTAAGATACCTTTTTATGGCAATGTGGGTGCCTATGAGATGTCTCTTAGAACCTTCCCACATCATAACTTAGTTTCCAAATCCTCTCTCTAATTTATTAGACCTGATTTTCCCAAAATTGGAATAATTTATTTTAGCAATTAAAGGTTTTATTTCAAAATTGTTTTTATGGTTTTCTTATCCTTTAAAAATAAAGTGGTGACTCATTGTTTTGTTTTCTTTTGTGAATCAAAGTTTTTGTTCCTATCTTTCCCCTTTAGAAGGATCAACACCGTAATTCACAGTCTAGCGACTTCATTGGGGACTTGAGGACTAAACTCTATTAAATTTATTTGGGTCAATTTAATTGCTTCAATTAAAACTAATCACTTGCATGTGCTTGATTATGTGTTTACTTTATTGCATTGTGTGCACATTGCATTTGAATGATAAGTTAATATATCCTTGCCTCTTGATTGAACTAGCCTTGACCCTAGTTCCCCTCATTCTTGGGTGTCATGTTTGCAAAGCCATCAACTCAACTTGCCACGTATCTTTGGGTTTACCCTTGGGTATATTAAATAAATCAATATGTAACAGTTGACCCATACGTAAGCCTTCATGCCATACGTGGTAGGTATATCATTGGTTCAAGCAAATTGTAAGGAATTGAGGTAGAGAAATACTATAACACAGAACATAATGAATAACAAAAATTATAAATCAATTCCTCATAGCCCATGAATCTGATTGTGGTTCATACAAAACAAAAACCTAACTAGGAGAAGAAGGTTTATACTTACAATTGGTCCTTAAGACATATTAATGAACAACGAACCAGCAACATAAGTGTCTTGCCTCCACGGTATCCACCAACCAAAAGCTTTCAAGTTGTTTTGTAGTTCTCCTTAGGGTTTGCTAGAGAAGGAGAAGAAAAAGAACAGAGAGAGAGAGACCACCAACTAGGGCCGGCCAAGGAGAGGGCTTGAGTGAGTGTAGTGTAGAGTCTAGCACATGCTAGTGTGCTATATATAGACACCAAGGGGGATTCCCACTAAGTGTGAGAGTTGCAACTTCTCTAAATTGCACTTTCACCCCTCTAACTTACATCTAATACAAGTGAGGCCCAAAAGAACTTTTCTTAATACACTCTTACCCTTTCTCTCACAACTTAAAGTCCCATTTTACTTATTGGTGTGTGCCCTATTGGGTTCACAACATCTAGTAGTAGTTAGTGGCACATAACCTAGTGGAACACTTTCCATTAAGGGTCTAATTGGAACACCTTCCAATTCCCTAATTGATTATAACCAACTTATATCAATTAGGGCTTCTACTAACTATGAGGACCATCTAGCAATGGCTCATGGTGTGATCCTAAATGAGGTAAATATAAATTATACAAAGAACCTTTCAGTTACAGTTAAGGTTACAATTACATCTTTCCATCAACAAAATGCTTCTAATTAAACTAATAGGACATGGAAGTCTGTCAAATACCTAGTTTAATACTTTATGAACCTATCCAAAATATCAACTCATTAGATGCACTATGAAAACCCTTTTTCATAGTCATCCTACTATGGCTATGGATTTACATGAGTTATATTTATGATTGTTCTTATGAAACATTCTCTTCATTTTTCTGAGAGTGATAGATCCCTTGTTGATCACTCATATGCCTTCACACATGAATCAGTTGAGCTAATGAACACCCTTGTACACCCTAGTGAAATATACAGTTAGTGCTATTAAACTTTTAAAGCTTCATGCATAAGACAACCATGGTGTCTCAGGTCTAAGGATTACTTGTACCACTGCAACTATGAGAAACTAATTGACAGGCAAGTAAAAACTGTATTCAGTTTATCTTAAATTAAGATGGTCACATTCAGTGTACCTGTTCATATAACAAGCACCCACATGTTTGTCTTAGTGTCTCCACATAAATAGCTTAAGACTGGTTATCCTCCCAAAGAGCTAACATGACATGTGTTAGTCCTACGGTTCATTATTGTCCATGACAATGAAGTTTCAATTAGGAATGATTTAAGAGTTTAGTACAGATATATATATATATATATATAGTCTCTTAATCACAACACTTTGTGATTTCATATTCTCAACTTTAACTCCATAGACATATCATGTAAATATAAAGAATAGAATAAACATGAAAGAATAAAGCCCTTATTAATTAATAATAGATGTGACATATAATAAATGAAATCCTATGATTGTTCTTTATCCTTAAAGTATCATCTCTATGATTGGCTGTAGGGCATACTACTAAGACAAATAGGGGACAACATCTTACCATTTTAGTGCATATACTAGATGTCGTTACCCCAAAAAGGATGAGGGATATTTCCCTTCCTAAATTGGGATGACCCCGGGACATCCATTTGTGGGTGGTGTTGAATGATTGTAAAGATGGATTGAATTCATCTCAAGGGCGCCTTGACCGGCCTAGGCATGCGAGCATATCTAGAATTGTCAAGGCTATGGAGTCGCCACTAATCAAGGGTTTGAGGATGTGACTGGGCATCCTATGGTTAATTAGAAGGTGGGGTCATCCGAGACCCAAAAATAAGTCCATCTGAGGTCTTATCAACAAATGGGTCCATTTGAGGGCCATTTGAAAAATTGGTTGACTTCTATTGGTATGCGGGACTAAAGATTGAGGATAGGAGGGTTTGGTTACGGGTGGGGAAGGTGTGAAGCACCCCACATTGCCCGTTGGGATCCAACGGTTCTCGATTTTGACGATGTTTTTGTTTAAACCCCTATTTGGTATTATTGATTTCCTATGTGAACAACTTGACACGAAATACCCTCTTTGAAGGGTGACGAACTTTGCCACTTTGAAAAGAGATTCCTAAAGGCATTTGAACAAGGTTTTGAAAGCATTAGTATTTGGAAACATATGCCTTAGGGTTTTAGTGAATGAGAATGATTTGAAAAGACCACAAATTCGCCTTCCTTCTCATGGGTATCTTAGATCAAATTGATCGACTCCTAACAGAAGTATCTCTATCTTGTAATGGTAAAAATCAATCCTTTTATGAAAGGATGGAAATGGAAATGATGTGATTCCATTTTTAAAGAATTAATACCAAGTGCGAATCTATTTTTGGATTTTTAAAGAACTCGAGACTTTTGAAGTCGATGGGATGGATGGGGAAAAGGATGCTTTTTGAAAGCATTTGAAAGAAAAGGTACGTTCTCTTTTGAAGAGAAAAACAGTCTTTTGAAGATGAGGTTCCTTTTGAAAGAAGAGAGATGAGTTTTAAAAAAGGAGCACTTTTGAAGTGTAAAGGAATGCTGTTTATGTAAACTGAAAGTGAAACTTCATAATTCTTAATCCCAACTAAAAGAGGGATTCTGCATGGAATGATGGTTTTGAAAAATTGACTTTATGTAGTAGAAAGACGTATTTGGGGAAGGAGCATGCACCCTTTTTAATGAAGAGATTTATTTGAGTAATTCTTGGAATGAACTCATCAATTGAAACCTTTGTGCACTCATCGCAGATTTTGAAAGTATTATTTTTTTGTAAATGATGTGCGCATTAACAACTTGCTTGATGACAAGAAGTTCATTTTGAATCATGAAGTCAAAATCTTTATCTGATAGAGATGATAATATTATCAAAAATGATTTGTGGGAGAATGATCCCACGCAGGCATGGATCAAAACCCTTTCGAAAGCTAAACCTCTTTAGCGGGGATTTGAGATGTAAAGAATCACTTTCAATTCTAAAGGCTTTTTGGAAAAAGTATTCTGAGCTTTTGAAGCATGAAAATGGTTAGGAGGAATTTTAATCCAATCTTAAAGTACACTTAAATTAATTGAATAAAAATGTAATCAACTAATCTCCTAAGGATTGGAATTTTATTACGTGACATAGGGACACGCAAGAGTTCCTGGATTCTAGGTAGGATCATTCATTGGAATATGGTGGGTCAATTGATTAAATCCATTTGATGGTGATAAACTTTTATCCTTAGTATGATATTTTACCTCGAGGCCTTGATTAAACATTATTCACATTGGAATAGAATGATTAAAATATCACATAGGATGAAATTTCAAGATAAACATATGGAAAATGTCAAAAGATATAAACATAATCAACCTTGGCAAGGTTTGGAATTCATGAATGCGATGTTTATTGCTTTGATAAGCGCAAGTATATGTACATAAATTAAAAGGGTCAAATAACCATAAAATGAAAAGTGCTCAAACGTTGGGGCAAAAGAGTCGCAACGACCACAACCCGGAGGATAGCTAAAGCCATAGCCTCTAAATAAAGCGATAAATAAATAAACGCTGAAAATGTACAAGTGATGGGGTAAAGGGTCGCAACGACCACAACTCAGAGGGTAGCGAAAGCCATAGCCTCTAAAGTAAATAAAATAAAAAAATAAGAACAATAATTTTGAATGAATTTATTCAAGTCCTTGCATTTGTCCATTTATCCAAACATGGGGATATTCGATTAAGTTTGATGAACTCCGCAATAAAGGGGATTATTTTATGTCCAAGTTGATTATGATTAACAATAAGAAAACAATAAGAGGTTAGTGTAAATAATATGCATGCATGCATGCATGAACCTAATCTTACCAAATTTGATTTTGCTTAAATATCACTTTAACCTTTTGATATGCTTAAATTTCCATTTCACACATCACAAGTGCAAGCTCACATGCAATAAAAGAGAATAAAAATGGGTGTTAGCAACCTATTGAAGTGGTTTGCATGCGAAGGGTGGTTTAGGGTCTCCTCGCCTTTAACCCACCATACAGGACTTTAATCCCTTCACGACACGTGTTAGGAAATCCATGTACGTAATCGGGCAAAGGTAAGAAGGGTGACAATCACATGTTGAGGTTGCAATGAATAATGATATCAATAAAAATTTAAGAAAGTTTAAAAATGAATTTTAAAAAAGGAAGCTCACCTAGTTTAGGTGATTTTCACCTTAGCTTTAACCAATATAGGCTTGAGTGCTCTTTTGCTAGGCTTGAAAATCCTTCCTTAAGGTGTTCCTTTGATGTCCTAAGTGTGCTTGGATGGTGGTTAAACTTGAGGCTTTGACAACTTGAAGAAGTTTAATGCATGGGTGTATGCATTGAGGCGAATTTTTTTTGGGGTAATGGAGGGCTTTATGTGAGGATTTTTGTAGTGGATGGAATGAGATCGAATTAAAGTAAGAAGAGTTGGTGTTTAGGCAAGAGAAGTTGGGATGATTTGTGGTAGGAAGGATTAGGGATTTTAGGATGGAAAAGTTAGGCTCTTAGCATATAAAGAGATGGATCCTTTAATGAATAAAAATGTGGACTATTTACAGGAAAATTTAGACTTTTAGGGTTAAAATGGTCATTTAGAAGGGCATTATGGTCACATGGGACATGAATGGTATTTAGGAATTGTTTGGTGAAGGGAATACCTCATTTGATGAGGGCAAAATGGTCCAATTGTGGCAAAAGGGCAATCTGCCAAGGCAGATTATCCACGCTGGCCTAGCAGGCGTGGGCCCAGTCCCATCCATGCAGCTAGATTACGGCTGCAGGGGGGCTACAGAGCTGAAAGCAGATTTACCTACCAGTGTGGGCACAATTTTTCCACATTTGTGATGATTTCTCATCATTAACCATGGGAACTTGTTATCCTTGGTTTGTGTGCCTCACCCACTGAGGTGGGGCCACTGTGGTGGGTCAGAGGTGGTGGTCTGCCCTGCTGTGGGGTCGTATGCTAGTGCGATCGCGTTCGATCGACGATCGGATGGATTCCGACCGTTGATCTTGAATGTAGATTGAAACCTTGGGTCCCTAAACTTGGTTTGGGACCAAAAGGTGAAGTGTGCACCTTCTGGGATGGGATCAAATGGCCTAGATGTGAGCATGATGCTCATAAGGCTTTGTAATGAGGCCCAATCTTCTATCAATGGACTTGTATTGATCTTGAGGGATTAAATCGAAGATCTAACGGTCGGATTGACCATTGGATCAGAGATTATGGGAAATCGAACCACCTAATGTTGTATTAGGGGTTTGATTTGGGAGGTTTTTTGAGGATCAGAGGGTTTGTGCTCTCTGATTCCCAATCAAATGGTCCTAGACTGCTTTAGGAACATTGAATTGAAGATCCAACGGTCGGATTAACCATTGAATCAAGGATTGTGAGAAATCGAACAACCCAATGCTGTGTTAGGGGTTCGATTTGGGAGTTTTTGGGGATCAGAGGGTTTGTGCCCTCTGATTCCCAAGCAAATGGTCCTAGACAGTTCTAGGAACATTGAATTGAAGATCCAACGATCGGATTAACCATTGGATCATGGATTGTGGAAAATTGAACCACTCAAAGTTGTATTAGGGGTTTGATTTAGGGGTTTTTGGGGATTGGAGGGTTTGTGCCTTCTGATTCCCAATTAAATGGTCCTAGGCTGCTCTAGGAACATTGAATTGAAGATCTTACGGTCAAATTAACCATTAGATCAAGGATTGTGAGAAATTGAACCACCCAATGTTGTGTTAGGGGTTCGATTTGGGGGGTTTTGGGGGATCAGAGGGTTTGTGCCCTCTGATTCCCAATCAAATGGTCCTAAACTGTTCTAAGAACATTGAATTGAAGATCCAACGGTTGGATTAACCATTGGATCAAGGATTATGGAAAATCAAACCACCCAAAGTTGTATTAAGGGTTCGATTTAGGGGTTTTTGGGGATCAGAGGGTTTGTGCCATCTAATTCCCAATCAAATGGTCCTAAACTGCACTAGGAACATTAAATTGAAGACCTAGCGGTTGGATTAACCATTGGATCAAGGATTGTGGAAAATCGAACCACCTAAGGTTATGTTAGAGGTTCGATTTGGGGGTTTTTGGGGATCAGAGCGTTTATACCCTATAATTTCCAATCAAATGGTCTTAGACTGCTCTAGGAACACTAAATTGAAGATCCAATGGTTGGAGTAACCATCGGATCAAGGATTGTGAGAAATCGAACCACCCAATGCTGTGTTAGGGGTACGATTTGGGGGTTTTTGGGGATCGGAGGGTTTGTGCCTTCTGATTCCCAATTAAATGTACCAGGGCTAAAAAAAGAAAGCTAAAGGGAGAGATGTTAGAGCATTGCTCAAGAAGGAGGCTTGAGTTAAAGGCTCAAGAGGAAGAAAGCATTAGAGAAGGTGAAGAGGGTTTAAAGGAGACATTGGAATTAACTGAAAAGGAAAACAAAAACCAAGATTCCATGTACGAACTTCCTGGGATTCTACTAGCACCTTCGAATCAGAACATGAAACCAGAAATTGTTTTTGTTCTTGAGAAGGCTTCATTAGTTCCTGCTAAAGAGGAAGAAGGCATTAGAGAAGGTGAAGAAGGTTTAAAGGTGACATTGGAATTAACTAAAAAGGAAATAAAAAACCAAGATTCCATGTACGAACTTCCTAGGATTCCACTAGCACCTTCGAATCAGAACATGAAACCAGGAATTGTTTTTGTTCTTGAGAAGGCTTCATTGGTTCCTGCTTTTGTTGGAAGAGTAAACATTTTTCTGAGTCCACCAACATCATATCTCTTCTTATTTGTCTTTTATATATATATATTTTGTTTGAGTTTGGGTTTTTCTATTATTTGGTATTCAATAATTTGTCAATTTTGAATCCAACATTATTTCATTAGTGCTGGTAGTTCATCTGCTTATTTAATTAATTTAATTTTTTGGTTGCTTTAATTTATAATAGATTTGCTTGTTTCAAAGATACCAGATTTTAAATCCAGATGAACATACTGACTTCTTGCGGAAAAAGAATATAGATCCTTATCGTTATAGACCTAACATTTTCACGAGGTGAGTATGTACATAAGTTTAATTGCATAAGTACATTGTTACATCAAAATCGATTAATAACATCTCATAGAAGAAGTAATATGCCAATACCCTTTTAAAATATTAAATAGCCACCCCTGAATATAATGATTTAAATTCAGATAGCTTCTAAGCATAGATTAGTACAGAGATTGGCTTAATTTATTGAAGAATTGGATAGCAATTAATTTTGGACAGGCAATAATTAGCTTTAGGCCTTTAGTTATCAGTGTTAGTAGGTGAAGATTTCATTCAGACTTTAGGGAGGCTATTTGTTCAGACTTTAGGGGGGCTAGAAACCAGGTATCTTTTACAACCCCAAATAGACTTTGATTTTATACCTTGAGATGTTGGTATTTTTAGAAGATATACTATTTTCATAATGTAGATTGCTCGAATGTGAATGCAAAGTAGGCTACCTCTTTTTCTAAGGATCATTACTCTTGTGTTTGATGGTCCAAATAATGGCTATAGTTTCTGGATTTGGTATTTGTGAACCACGGGTTTCGATCCAGGGGAGGAAGGAAGGAGAACCCTTCTTTTAAAAAGACTTGTAGAGATTTAAATTAATAAAAATCTGGTTTTTAAAAGGTTCACAAAAACATATCAAACAAGGAGTCGCCACCTCATTTTTTAAGGAAAAAAGGAAAACCTTTGAAAATAGTTTTAAAAGGAAACCTTTAGAAAACCAAACATGACTCCGATCAAGGAAAAACAGGTCTATCAAAACAAGAGAGGATTCGGAGACTAAGTTACGATGTGGGAAGGTTCTAGGAAACATCCTATAGGCACCCACATCGCCCCAAAATGGGTCTCTGAATTTATATGGGCTATTTCAATCACTTCCTAATTAGTCACCATGCATATGCAAAGAATCATCCATAAATAATCCACATTCATCCATGAACATCCATAAAGCAATAAACATCCACAAAGCATGTAAACATCCATGAACAAGTATGAGAGATATGGAAAGCAAGTAAGAGATAGAGAGAATGAACAAACAAATCCATCCTATCCACTAACAAATATGTGATGGATAAATGAGCAAGCAAACAAATCCATCCCATCCACTAACAAATATGTGATGGATAAATGATCAAGCATGGGTCCATCCTATCCACTAGCATATATGTGATGGACAAATGGGTAGAGAGAAAGAGAAAGAAAGAAAAAGAAAACCTAGGATACTTAGTATCCTAGGGCGGACTTGAACATCAAATGAGCGCCTACGTACCTTACATACAAAGATGTAAGGATCAAAGTCCACGTAATTCGATTGAGAAGGGGTTACTCCCTTTACAATGAACTATAAACCCTAAGTTTCCATTAAAAGAAAAGAAGAGTTTGAAAAAGAAGAAGAGTTTCCAAAAAAGGAATTTGAGAAAAGATAGAATTTGAAAAGAGATAGAACTCTTATCCAAAAAAAAGAAGTTTTAGAAAAGTAGAATTCTAAAAGAGATAGAACTCTAGTTCAAAAAGGATTTTAAGAAAAGTAGAATTCTAAAAGAGATAGAACTCTAATTAAAACAGAATTTTGAGAGAGTTGGAAACTTAGGACTTCTAATTCAAAGTAAAGACAATAACCCGAGGGGGAGAAGAGAACAATTCATACACAACTTACCATGAACCACTTACCATATGCAAATTATCCCGAAACATCGAGAAAACACCAATTAATCACCCCATGTATTCTATAAGGCAATTATTAAGCTCAAACCATTCATATTCATGCTCAAATCATCATTAGAAGACCTAATTCAAATCTGGACAGAATACTAAACATGCATATAATGACCTAACACTCATGCAAATCATCCCAAAACATCGAGAAATCACCAATTAATCACCCTATGTATTCTATAAGGCAATTATTAAGCTCAAATCATTCATATTCATGTTCAAATCATCATTAAAAGACCTAAATTAAATCTGGACAGAATACTAAACATGCATACAATGACCTAAAACTCATGCAAATAACAAGAATCAAAAGAAAAACTCAATCCTATATGCTCCTATATGCTCTAAACACTCTAACATGCACAAAAACTATCAAAAACATGCTAAATAGGCATTACCATGATGAAAATATCATATGACAATCCTAAACATGAAAAGAAAATCTACCATGATGCCTCAGGTAAGTACTTTATGTAAGAATGCGAAATAATCATCCTTACGGCGAGCTTTCTTAAGTAAAACTATCCGGAGATAATTTTACGTAGAAATCACTCCGTATGAATGGTTTCTTCACATATCCTATGTAAAATATATACCTAAGAATGCAATGAAACTCACAGCGCACTTAAACACACTCTAGAAAGCACCTATGCACAACCTCACCCTCTAAGGACGATAATTATCCTCGAAAAGGATAATCATCCATACACCTATGAAGACGAGGCTTACACAGCAAGTGTCCTATACAAAAGATGTTTAAAATCATGCATATAATTGAACCATGAAGAGAAAACGGCCTAAACACATCAATTGATTTTTCATGCAAAACGTACCTCTATCCTTAAGGGAGAAACTATCCTACCAGCAAACAATTCACAATCCTAATCCATTAACATGCATTCTCATCATCTTTGAATCATATACACTCTAAAATATAGAGTATATATGATTCCTAAATCAATTCTAAGCCATAATTATGCAGAGAATGGAGTAGAAGAAGAAGGAATCGTAAAAGAAAGCAAAGGAGACTTACAATGAAGCAAGGGTCTTCGCTGCGTTCTTCCTTCTCTTTGGCTTGGTTCCCTTCTAGTTCTCCTTTGAAATTGCAGTAGAAAACCTCCTCCAAGTGATATGGGTGTGTTCAAACTCGTGGTCCCTCTCTCTCTTATGAATATGAAGTGTCAAATGAGCAAAAAGTCCCTTATGCTGATGAATGAGCCTCTATTTATAACCAACCAACCATATGAACCAATGGTTGAGATTAATTCACCATAAAAACAATCTAGGGCTGTAATTAAGTCCCATGAATGTTAAACAACTCAAAACCACCTCCCAATAGGCTTAGAAGTCCTTTAGAAGGCTGAAATTCGGAGTAGTAGAGTCCCATTTCGTCAAAAACTCAAAAAGAGAAAAATCAGGATGGGACTCTCGGGTGACTGGTTGGTGAACCGGTCCAACCGGTTGGGCCCAACCGGTCACCCAAGGAGAATCCAAAAATTTTGGAATTCTAGCTCGGTTTGGACTCCGAACTTTAAATGGACACAAATTCTTCATTTTAACTCCGATTTGAGTGATTCAAAAGCCAAAATTTCAAGGATTCAGTGCAGAATAAGCCTAGAATATTCTTGAACCAAGAATCCCTGACCACAGTCAAGTGGCTGGGTTTTCGTGAGGTGATTACCCGAAAAAAGGTCAATTAAGCATAGGGTAATGTGGTGAACCAATCCCAAACCTATCAATAGATTAAATTGGCACTTCAATTAGACTCATTTCATCATTATAAGGTCAATGGAACACTCCAGAACAAATTTGGAAGTCAATTGGAAAATATACGAAGTAAAAGACGAAATTGCCCTTCAAGTCGCAAAAGTTCTAATTAGCTATCCAAACCTATCTGGAATTGGACCAAATTTGACACACATATCCAAAATGACCCTAGAAACTAAATGCAAGTGATGGGACTCAACAAAGAGACAAAAATATGCATGCAATGATGACCTATTCTCCTAAGGCTTAAAAGGGCAAAATTGTCCTTTAAGGCTTAGGGACTCCTACATGCTTCTAAACCTAACCAAATGCTATCATGAACTCATGGGGGTGAAAATGGGGTGTCTACAGTATTTTGAGTGGTGGTTCTAGTTTTAGAAATTATGAACCAAATTATTCAATCAGTTTGGCTGATAAGGATATGAGGTCCTTGTGACACTAAATGAATATAGTACTAGGGGAGAACCTTATATGGGCCATTTGCTAGATCATCAAATCTTAAACTGAGAAGTCAATCTATTGGCTTGATTTTTCACTTATTTAAATACTTGTTTTAAATGATTTGGATTGAAAATTGTGCATCTATTTAAGTTTGCTAGAGATGGATGCAATTACCTGTGACTGTGATATTATGTTTCTGTTTTTTTAATTATACTTGCCTTTTGTCTCAACAAGTTCCTTGGAAAATGTTTTATATGTTCAGGTTCTTCTACAAATTATTGGTAGTCGACTTTGTATAGCTAGTAAAGTACAAGTCGTGTATATTAAAACTGATGAAGGGTTCTCATTAAAGTTGAATCACATGCTAACTGTTCACACTAAAATTGGTCTTCTGAGGCCGATGGATTGCGCGGGCGTGCCAGGGTATGTCTCAACCCAAATGATTGTGTGCGATTAAAACCCCTCACGAATTGTGATTGAAATGTTAAGCGATTGTATGAAAGGAACGGGTGATTCCCTCCAAGGTCTAGGCATGAATGACAAAAAAGAACCAAAAGAACTTGTAAGCATTAAACTGAAATGAAATGAGTTAAAGTTACATTACCAAACATAGTCTGAAAATGCAAATCCCCAAATGCTTGAACTCAAACTTGAACCGAAAGCAATTACATGAAATTGAAAGTTTGTCTACTGGAAATGGATTGAAAGCTAGACTAAATTAATCTACTCCTAGAGATAAAGGATCCTGAGAAGGATTAGTGGTTGAGGAACCTTTTCTTCATCTTCATTTCTGAAATTTATAGACAGCAGGCAATTCCAACTGATTGGAAGTTACCGACGGTTTTCTCCGATCTGTAACAATAACTACTTGGCGGTTACCTTCAGCCTATGAAATCTTATCACCTGTCTATTCTGCCCTTTAGAAGATAGTTAAAAGTTACTAGTAGTTACTTTTGGCCTGAACAAATAACTGTCTGGCAATTACCTTCGGCCCATGAAATCTTGCCATGTGTCCATTCTGAACTTAAGAAAATAGTTGAAAGTTACTGCTAGTTACTTCTGGCCTAAACAAATAACTGTCTGGCGGTTACCTTTAGCTCGTGAAATCTTGCCACCTATCCACTTTAACTTCCTTGAACTTATTGCATCAGCCCACTAACTTCCCACGTTCTCTTACCTTTTGGCCACAAAATAACGCATTTGGATTTGCTGCAGTCCTAATAAAAATACAGCACATACTGTACAAGCGGGAGATCGTAGCACGTGGCAACTTTAATACATGATCGGCTCACGCATAAAACACAGCTATTTAGGGTTGTTTGGGTTGGAAGTGTAAATGACTTAACGCCTTTTAACATTAAGTCTTTGATACCTAGTAAAACGGTGACGCTTTATTTCCTTCCTAAAAAACCTCATTCCTTCACAATTCTTCCCAATTTTTGGTTTGCCCATCTCTCACCCCGCTAGCTGTCATCGCTGCCATTCGTCAGTGAATCTCATCAAAGAATGAAAAGCCCTTTTCGTGCAAAAGATTACTTGTACATGGACCCCCAATTAAAGGGGAATTCTCTACAATTGACGCATTGGTGGCTAACCATGGAGTATCCAGTACCCTCTTCACCATGCTTATCATGTTCTTGTAGGAAAGTATGAATTTGTGAATGTACCCAGTACAACTAAATCAAGTAACCCAACGCTATGTATATGGAAAAAATAAATTAATTAATTAAAACCCCTATGACCCTATCTCTTCGTTCATATCGAATGAGAGTGACTTACCCCCCAAAAAAATGTGTCCTTAAAGAGTGTAATTTTTTTTTTAAAAAAAAGTAGCCAATGTTAGCAGCGGTGGATCTGAAGCAGATCTGGAAAAAAAAAATCCTAAAAAAAAAAAAAATCAATTTAAAAAATCATGAGACAAACACCTTGAGAACCAATGGTGAACTTAGGCGTGGAGAGAGGGGCAGAGGAAGCGGTGGATCAAAGGAAAAAAAAGAAAAAAAAAGAAAGAAAAAGATTAGACATACCGGATCAATGAACAACCAGCGAAAGATTTTTCAAACGTTGGTTACCGACGACCAAGTGAGGTTTCGAGGGAGAGATTTTTACAGCGTCGGTTGGGGGCGGCCAAGCAAGGTTGTGAGCGAGAGAGTAGGCGGGTGAGGGTTTGGCACCTCTGACCTTGGGAGAGAAGCCTACAGAAAGACTTGACGTTAAACGGCGTGAAGTCACTTAAACTTTCAACCCCAAACGACCCTAATTGCTGCGTTTCATGCGTGAGCCATCCATGTATAAAAGTTGCCACGTGTCACGATCTCCCGCTAGCACAACAGGTGTTGTATTTTTATTAGGACTGCAGCAAATCCAAACGCCAAAATAACACGTACCAGCGGGTAAAATTTTAGTGTAAACACTTTGCCCCCTTATCATCTATTTTTGAAAAAGGTTTGAAAAGATAGATGATGAAAACCCCTGATGCCATGCAGCCTGACAAAAATAAATTAGAGTCATTTTCTTCGGCCTGCAAAAACAAAGATACTACAGTTAATCCTTCAGTCTCTAAGGCCGAAGATACATTATGTCCATTTCCTTTGGCCTGAGATTGTTTCTATAGTATCTTAATAATTCTTTGGTCTTAAAGATCGAAGTAACATTTTTGGTTTTTCTCAGGCCTTTGTGATTCCCTTTTTAAATAGAATTATTTGGTCAAAATGATCATTTTGGCCATTTCCATTGGCCAGTAAAATTCTGACTTCTTAATCAACCATCTCATTTTCATCATATCTTGATGGCCTCCACAAGTCCATTTAGAATTCAAAATCGTGTGAAATAAATGATTATTTCCATAAGTGCTTCTAAAACCATCGACCTTACAAACCGAAGTTTGCATTTTATCTTAATCAACCAACATTTGTACATTGATCTAAGATATTTTTTGCCTAAGCATGTTTGATATAAGCTCTATAGTGAATTGACTTTTCGGCTTTGGATTTTCCTCAAATTGTAATTTCAAGGTTCCCTCCATAGGCCATACTTCTTTCCCTTTTATCCTTCCAATTGTCTGGCTTATAATAATTGATAAAATTTTCCTTCGGCCTTGAGTTTCCGGGACGTTACAACCATT
Organism: Liquidambar formosana; assembly: GCA_039720395.1. NCBI lineage: Eukaryota > Viridiplantae > Streptophyta > Magnoliopsida > Saxifragales > Altingiaceae > Liquidambar > Liquidambar formosana. The sequence continues at coordinate 30,710,264 of CM077822.1, forward strand.
AGGCCAACTATTTTTCATGCCCCCTCCCCCCTGGGAAGCCTTAATCTGAGATTAGCCAGTCTGGTTAATTTTAGGCTTCTAAACAAATTTTTTATTTTCATGCCCAGAAATCATCAACGGCTTGAAATTCCTCAAATCAATCGAGGCAACATTCACTTCTACCATTGGTGGAAATGGATCTGTATCCACGACCATAGCTTCTTTCATTTTCTCTGGAAACTTCAACATTCCACGATCTATATTATTTTAAATCAAATTATGAAAAACCACACAATTGTTAGTTGTATGAGCCTTCACTCCATGCCATTTGCAATAATGTTCAACCTCATTGACTAGAACTTTATGCCCTTTCAATGCTTGATATATTTTCCAGCCAACAAATGATCAAAAATAACATTTGCCTTTGAAATATCAAACAAAAGCAGGGTCTGTCAATGAATTCCCAAACAACTTGAGTTTATAAAATTCATTATTTGCTAACTCTCCACATTGAATTGTAAACCAACTAATATGTTCAACTGTAGAATGACATTCCTTTCCAGAGAATAAAGAAAAGTTAGGACATCTAAAGCCTCTGGGAAATTCATTACACTAATCTATCCACTCCGGATAAGGTTTTCTATACATTGGCCTACAAATTCTTCTATTTGGGTAATAGCTAACATAATGCTCAATTATATTCATCGCTTCATTACGGTCAGGCTAATCATTTTGAGGCATTTCATAATTTCTTAGGCTATGCCTTTAGCCTACATTTTTTGGTAAAATCATAGGCATAGAATATCCATCATTCACTATTTCCATCGGCTTGAAATAGCTATTATTTGGAACAATATGGACGGTCTGCCTATTCTCCTAACCTCTAATAGACTCTACTGATGTTTGGAGTTTATAAAGCCTGGAGTCATTTTCGAATAAAGGATTTGCAATCTTTTCAACCACTTCTTTTCCCTTAGGGATTTGAACAGACGTGTGATTTTGTACATTATTTCGGCCTAAAACTTCCTGGCATTTAAATTACTAGACTTCTTACCCCCTCCCTTCTAGGAAGTTTCAACCATAGGTTGGTCAAATTAACCAGTCCTAAAAGGTGGGGGTACATAAACTTTATCTTCCTCTATCTTAGAGAAATATATTCCAAGAGAATCATTCAAAATCTCAACTTCGGGCTGTTCACTCATACCGCCTATTTTTTCTTAACTTGAGTCCGTGGAACTCTCATTCTATTTTCCTTTATCTAATGGTGGCATTCTATTTATAAGCATTTGAATGGCATTGGTTGCATTCTATTTATAAGCATTTTAATGGCATTGGTTAAAGAAGCCATAGCCAATTCATTCTTCTTCATTGAAGTTTCATTTTTCTTAGTAGACTCTTTAAGAATCTCCATCATTGAACTACTTGAAGCACTAGGCCTTGCACGGCCTCAGACATATCTTTGATGGTATTTTCCATCTTTTTAGTTATAGAAAATTCTCTTACCAGAACTTCCTTAAGTTAAACCTCCTCTTCAGAAGGCTGCTGTCCTTCTAGAGAACTTCCAGTTGCATGAGTATTTCTTTTCGACATTGACATCTAAGTGGTCCTACTGGGCGTGCCAAAACAGTGTTCGCACTAAAATTGGTCTTTTGAGGCCGATGAATTGCGCGGGCGTGCTAGGGTATACATATCTCAACCCAAATGAATGTGTGCGATCACAACCCCTCACGAATTGTGATTGAAATGTCAGACGATTATATGAGAGGAAGGGGTGATTCCCTCCAAGGTCCAGACGTGAATGACAAAAAAGAACCAAAAGAACTTGTAGGCATTAAACTGAAATGAAATGAGTTGAAGTTATATTACCAAACATAGTCTGAAAATGCAAATCCCCAAGTGCTTGAACTCAAACTCGAACCGAAAGCAATAACACGAAATTGAAAGTTTGTCTACTGGAAATGGATTGAAAGCTAGACTAAATTAATCTACTCCTAGAGATAAAGGATCCTGAGAAGGATTGGTGGTTAAGGAACCTTTTCTTCATCTTCATTTTTGAAATTTATAGACAGTAGGCAATTCCAACTGACTGGAAGTTACTAGTGGTTTTCTCCAGCCTGTAACAATAACTACCTAGCAGTTACCTTCAGCCTATGAAATCTTGCCACCTGTCCATTTTAACTTCCTTGAACTTAATGCATTAGCCCACTAATTTCCCACGTTCTCTTACCTTTTGGCCACAAAATAACACGTGCCAACGAGTAAAATTTTAGTGTAAACACTAACATGCCAAAAACATTGGGGAGGTTTTGCACTATGATGTGTTAGTCTTCCTTTTATGACGGAATGAAATTATTATTTTTTCCTTATTGGTGTTTAATATTACTTTTGTATATGTTGTTTATTTTTCAAGTTCTATATATTTTACATTACAAAAGTTCAGCATTAAAGCTAAGGGTAAGCGTGAAAAACTCTTGCAAACCTTGTTACTCAGCACTTACCTATCAAGTCTCTCAAAATAGGTGAGCGTCTGATGATATGCAAGGGTTTCGTTTTCTTTTATAAAAGCTTGTGTAACATAAAGCATTGGTGTTTCCTCAGGCCTTTCCTTTAGTTCGCAGAAAGTGGTTCAGTTATGGGATAAAGTTAGTGCTATAAGCGATGATGTAAACCTTGTTTTTGTGGTATGCTGAAGCATTTGAATCTCTCATAATCTATTTTGTTTACATATTTCTTCTGTATTAGGTAGTTTGGTATATATATCATTATATATTAATGCCTCTACTAACTTGAAGAATGTATTCAGGTTGGTGTAATGGCTCATGGGAAATTGATAGTGAGTATATAGATGATTTAATATAAGGTTATGTCTCTTTTGAATTATCCTGGTCTTAATTGGTTTCGATTAGACTACCGATAAAGTACATATGCATATATGGGTAGTGTGTATATATGGACTAAAAGTGTGCTCGTGATGCATAGGAGTGTCGCTTACACCTGTCATGGTTTTTCTATCAAATGGCATATGTTTTGGGCCCATTGAACCCATAGATAGCTGTCCCATTATTGATGTATATCTATTCTAAATTCAATTGATTGATGATATTTGACTACTGCTGTTTTGTCATTGGAAAAATTCAACAGTTTTCCACTTATGGAAATCTCATTTAAACCCACAGCTTCAAACAGACTTTTATTTATTTATTTATTTGGATGTATTACCAAGGGGTGGTATTATAATTTGAGGGGTTAATGGGCTACAGTCCATTTGATACAAATTCATATCACACGTAGGTGTCACACCCCATTTTTGCACCACTTTACTAGGGCTCATCATTTCATGCATGTTTTTGTTTTGTTTTTGAGTCTAGTCATTTGCATTAGTTTTTTAGAGTCACAAGGACAATGGATACAAATTTTGGTTCAACTTAGAGTTGATCTTGACGGATAATAAGAGCTTTTGTGACTTGAGGGGCATAATTGTCTTTTAAGTCACAAACTTTTCATTTGACCTTAAAATGATCTCTAAATTGTCAATTAGAGTTCATATGGATGCATATGAGGTATTTCTAGGTTCAATTTGATGAATCAATGGCTCAGGATTAAAATGGCTCGATATAGTTCAAGTTGGTTAATTGACCCTTCTTTGGGTTAGCTCAAATTGACTCACAATTACCAACCAAATCTTTTCAATTGACTTTAATTAGTCATCATTTTATCCCTAAAAGTGTTTTAGAAGGTTTAATTTTGGTTTGGAAAACATTTGGTTTGATCCTATGTGCATACCTATGCTTTGTAAAGGTAGAGCATAGCAGTTAACTGCCTTTGTCAAACTTAACCATGCCCCCATGGTTAGTGGTTTTCACCCTAAAATGTTCAAAAATGTATTTTTCATCAAAACACGATCGTTTTGGCTTTTATTTCATTAAAATCAGAGTTGATTTGACCCCTAAAACACTTTTAGAAGGAGAGGGAGTCTAAAATAAGCAAAAAGCTGAAGTGGGCTCGGGTGACCACCCAAGCCTGGGCGACTAGCCGCCTTGGCCAGGTGGCTAGCCGCTCATGGCCTAGTGGTCACCCGAGACCACTTTCCTATTTCTCCCCTACTTCATTGCTGAAGCGAACTTTTACCTATTTTGATGTACTTGGGCTCTTTTGGACGTGTTTCTTTCTAATTTTTGATAACTTTTGTGTTACTTAAGCACCAAGGGAGTCTCTAATAACCCTTGGATTAATTTTTGGGGTTTTAATCTCAGCCATTGATTTATCCTAATGAAACTCTATAAATACCCCTTATGCTTCAGCACAAGGGGAGGCAATTAGAGGCACCTAGAAGCTACTTTATGCATTAAACCTGAGTGTTTAAGAGAGAATAAGAGAGAGAGAGCTAAAGGAGAGTTGGAGTTCCTGCTGTAACCTTGAAGAAACTCGATTCAAACCATCCACAAGTCGAGAAGAGGATCTCTATAGCAGTAAGGAAGCTTTTCCTAAGGTAAAACCTCCCTCTATTTAAGCTTAATCTAGGTTTTCTTATAGAATAGTATTATTGCATGCTAAAGTTGGGTTTTTTTATCATGTATGTAAGCTTTAGTTAGTTAATATACATGGAATAAACATTGTTTATCATGATTATAGCATGCTTTAGGGCTGTTCTATATGTTTTTAAGCATAATTGTGAGTTTAGGGTTTCTGTTGTCCTTGTTTTAGGTTAGTTTTATATAGTATGTTAGTTTAGGCTTTTTTGTCGGTTTTTCTTCATGGTTACTGTATATGTATTGCATATATGATAACTATGATATTTTCTGCATTTATGTAGTGGATTTCTAGGGTTTTTATCCATGTTATGGTATTAGGATTGCATTAGGTTTATGTTTATTCGCTATTTCTGCTATTAGCGTGTTTAGTGGATGATTTTAGGCCATAAAACTATTCTGTCCAGATTTTCATATTGTTATTTTTGCATGGTTTTGAGCATGTGTACGGGTGCAAATGAGTGTGATAATTGGCCTATGGCAAATAGGGCTGTTATTGCTTAAAGCTCGCTAATGCTTGGAGTAATTGTGCGAAGGTAAGTGGGTTTGAAGGTGCCCCAATTCACCTTTTATTTCTTAACTCTTTCCCTTCTCCTTCCTAGGGTTTCTTCTTAATATGAACATATGGTCATAATTAAAGGTTTCCTTACTAAATAAAATTCTGATTTTCTATCAAAGTTTCCATCTTATGGAAGTTTTCTTAAATTCAAACTTGGTTTATTTAATTCTATTTCAAATAAGGAAACCTAAGTTTTTTACCATAGGTTTATATTAGGATTTAACTCTAATTCTAAATTGAACTATGTGGACTTTGATCCATGTATTTCGTTGCATGGTATGTAGGCGCTCTTTTTGAGGCTCAAGTCTATTCTAGGATCCAAGTATCCTAAGTCTTTCTCTTCTCTCTTCTTTTTTCTGTTTTATTTTATTTTCTTTATTTAATTATGCATGGATGATTGGATGGGATATATGATATGCATGCTGTCTTGTGATGATATATGTTGATTTTGTGTGTTGAAGAGATTTTAATTTAGCCCAAATAAACCAAGAGACCGAAAGGGTGACATGGGTGCCTATAGGCTTTGCCTAGAACCTTCCCATGTCATAACTTAGCCTCCGAATCCTCGATTTCTTTGGTTTCCAAAAGACTTGTTTTTGCCTTTCCTTTTTAAACATGGAGTCATTCAAATTGTTTTCTTAAAACAAATTGTTTTTAGGGTTTTCCTTATTTCCTTTAAAAAATAAAGTGGCGACTCCTTTTCTTTTTCAAACTATTTTTCCTTTTTAATCCTTGTGGGCCAATTTCTGGGGTTCACAGTAACCACCAAGGAGATCATCAAGTTATGGAGAGAGTAGAAGTTCAACATACATTGGTCTCACTAAGGTTGGTAATACATGTCTTATATTACCAAAAAGAAAATGGGACAAAAGGTCTCCCCAACTTTCTCCACTTATGTTTTCTACTAACCACCCATTATATAATAGATAAGGACATACTTGTCCAGTGAGTTTGGTTTTTTCAACTTGTTATCTAAATTCTACATTGATTCTACCCTCTAAAATTAACACAGATTGGAGAAAGCTTGAGTGATGTGCAATTATTGGTTTGGCTCCTCTACAATGAGAATCAATAATTTTATACAAATTGGTGAGCTACCAACATGATAAGCTGCAAGCTTGTATTCACCAAAATGAATAACTTGAAAAAGTATTCTCTATGGCTAGATTAGTTGCCTACCTATAATACAATAAGCACTCCTCCCTGACCAAAACAACAGGCGACCCATTTACCTAGTTTTCCGGCGAACTTTCCATCCATTCCGGTGATTTTAACCAAAAAAAAAAAAAAAGATTTCATCATCTTCTTTGTGGATGGAGGAAAGCACAGTAATCTAGAGTTGCAGATAGAGCAAAAAATTAAAATTAAAGAGAGTACGATGGGAGAGTAGAAAAGGTATGGAAGAAAATCAGAAATCTCACTCTCTCGCTCTGCAGTTTTTGGGGGAGAAGTCAGATCTGAAAATATGTGTTGTCTCTCTCGGATCACGTCGAATCTGTTCACCGCCTTTCTCCTCAGAAACTCTTCACTGCCTTTTTCCCTCCTTCCCTGCCTCCAAGATCTGATCCCAAACCTTCCCCTCCCTCTCTCCACCTCCCCGATAAACCCTCCCACACCATAACGACCTAACCTCTTTGAAAAAAGAAAGAAAAAGAGAATACGATACTATTGGGTAAGGTGTTTTCGTTCACTGGCGGAAAAAGCTCTAGTCCTAACGGCGTTATTTTTGTTTTGATCCTAATAGTACTTTTATTAAGTGATTTCATCTTAGCCTTAGGATGGCTCCTCAGTACACGTGTCACGATCTGAGGGAGGCTCAGCAGTGGTGCTGTGTTTTCCCACTTCAAGTCAAGATCAACATACACAAATTCTTACACAAGTTTTTAGATAACCTATCTCCAAATCATATTTGGTGAAACTCACCATTGAATTAGATAGTATTCCTATATAGGTCATGCACATAAAAAATTAAGTTGATCTGAGACTTGTTGTCATTCGATCCAAATATTCATCTTTTTAATCACTAAAAATCTCATATTTATAAATGAAACGACTCTTAATCTCAAATCAACTTGATTTTTGGCGTGCATGACTTATATAGGAACACTATCTAATTTAACGGTGGGTTTCGTAAAATATTAATCGGAGATAAATTAACTAGAAAATTTTATAAGAATTTGTATAAAAAATTGTGTATGTTGATCATAACCTTATATATAAAACCCTTTAGGCTCCACTTCGTTTTAATAAAGCTATTCAGGCCTTTAGAGGAGGGCCTATGTTTACTCATACTTTCTTTGCAGATGACCTTCTTTTGTTTGCTAAGGCTTCCACGGTTGAGGGGAAAACCATCACTAATATTATAGACAAGTTTTGCTCTCTTTCAGGTCTAAAAATCAGTTTTGCTAAATCAAAAATTTTCTGTTCACCTAATACAGACCCAAATATTGTGCATGATATTAGTAAAGGAATGGGTATACAACCTACTGCTAATTTAGGGAAATATTTGGGATTTCCTATTTTGCATGGGAGGAAATCTAGAGAGGATTACAGGTTTATTGAGGATAAAATTAGGTAAAAGCTTGCTGGATGGAAAGCTAGCCTGTTATCCCTTGCTGGTTGCACAACTTTAGTCACTACTATGCTGGCGGCTATCCCCAACTACTATATGCAAACTATGGCTCTCCTTGAAGCCACTTGCAACAACTTGGATAAAATGAATCGTGATTTCATTTGGGGTTCTACCAATGATAAGAAGAAAATCCATTAGGTTAGTTGGGATACTAGTGCTAGACCCAAGAAAATTGGGGGTCTAGGGGTTAAAAAGACTGCGGCTGCTAATAAAGCTTCCTTAGCCAAACTGAATTGGAACCTTATTCATGAGAATAAAGGTTGGGCCCACACTATCAAGGCCAAATATAGGCGGTACAATACCAACTCCACTTGTAAAGGTTGGAGAGGTTCATATGTCTGGCAAGGCCTTAGGAAGGGGCGTGAGGTGTTTAATAAAGGCACCAAATGGAATGCAAAAGATGGGAGGGCTATTAGTTTTTGGGAGGATCACTGGAATGTGAATGGCATTATCAAAAACCTCATTCAAGGACCTCTTTTTTTGGGGGAAGCCTCTTTAAAAATTTATGATATGATTAGTGATAATGGCATTTGGTGTTTTAACAAATTGTCATTTGTGTTACCTCCACACATTTTAGACCTTCTCGGCCCTCCTCCCATTTTGCAGTTTGTTAGTGGTTCTGATTGCATCTCTTGGATTGGATCCAAAAATGGTAGTTTTTGTACTAAATCTACTTACATGCTCCCTGATAATTCCCCAACCCACATTCCTTTTAGTGGGATGTGGAGCAAAATCTAGTAGATTAACACTCTTCCTCAGATTCATTACTTCTTTTGGCTTTGTTGCCATAACAAACTGCCTTGTAATTCTGTTCTGCATAGAAGGCATATCATTCTTGCTGATACATGCCCCATTTGTTTCTCTTAGGTTGAAACCGTGGACCATATTCTTAGGGTTGTGATTATGCTAAAGAATTTTGGACTTTACTAGATCCACTGATCCTTTCCCACCAAAACTTACCTCTTGAAGAATGGCTTCTCTTTCATTGGGGTTCCCATACCACTTCTCCGGGACGGGATTTACCTATCCATATTATATTCCCCTTTGCCTGTTTAGCCTTGTGGCACAATAGGAATAAGTTCGTGTTTGAGCAAACTATGTTACTGCCTAAGGTTAACTATGATGCTACTTTGGCTAAGGCCACCGAATTTTATCACATTTCTGGGAAGTGTACTCCCCCAAGGACAACCAAACAGGTTATGGTTAAATGGGAACCTCCTGCCAGAGGTGAAATCAAGCTAAACATCGATGGTTTAGCCATTGACTACCCAGGGAAGGCAAGTGCAGGGGGGCTCATTCGTGATCACCTGGGGAGATGGGTTAAGGGATTTGTTCGCAAGTTGTGTATCATATCCAGTGTGGATGCCGAACTATGGGCTCTTAGAGATGGTTTGAATCTAGCTCTCAAGTGTAATATCAACAAACTTTATGTTGATATGGATGCTTCAAGTGCAATATATTTGATAAACAGTGAGGCTTCTGAGACTCACCTTTTAAGCACCATCATATTGGATTGCAGGTTGCTCATGACCCGTTTACAGGAGTTGCGAATCCAACACGCCTTCCCGTGAAGGGAATCAGTGTGCTGACATTTTGGCCAAGAAGGTAGTTGGGTTTGATTTTGTTTGTACTTTTTTGGACAATCCTCTTACCTGGATTAATTTACAGTTGGAAGCGGATAGTAGGGGTGTTTTATACCTCCGTAATGTACCTAACTCTTAGTTTTTTTTTTATATATATTCCAGTTTACCCAAAAAAAAAAAAAAAAAAACAATATAAATATTCAAATTTTTATAAATTTCATTATTTATTGCCCTTGGAAATAGAAACTCCACTCAACTGAGCCAAAATAAATACTCCGTAATAAATAGACAAAAGAAAATTTTCTTGAGACATCTTGATTGGGATTAGTAAAGCTCTCTCTCTTGGAAATAATAATCATAAAACTCAATTTTGCACCCTCTTATTTCTTATGCCCTCGATCTCCAAAAAGAATTCATGAAATTAGAGGTCAACTATCTATTTAAAGGTCTGATATTGATCTGCATGGAACTTGGGTTGCTTAATAAGGCACTGGGAAGTTTATTTATATTTCAAAAAAAAAAAAAAAATACCAATTCAAGGTGGACGCGTGACATTTATCATATGTTCAGTCTCCTTTTTAATACTAGTTGTTGCACACGTGGCTTACACGTGGACTATCTTAAGTTATATTCCATTTGTATGTAAATGCAAGCTTAAAACATATTATTGAAAGGCTATCTCAACAATACAAATCACCTCAAAGCTACCTAAAACGACTCACTTAAATATCGTTTTTGTTGCAGTAGCGGCGTCAATGCCGTTAATTGTTTTTATTATTATATTTTTGTAAACAATCCTACCCAAAACGCGTCGTTTTGAAGTTTAGTCACCCCAGAACTCACGATCAAATCTGGTTTCTCGGTTTCCCCTATCATCTCTATCTTTCTCACCTCTCTCCTATCTGAATCCTCCCAGCACGAAGGTGACCGACCTCCATTCGAAGGTTTGGAAGCACGAAAGCAGCCCTATTGTTGTATCTAATCTCTTAAGGTCAAGCCACAAAGATCGAAGAAGGAGGATTTTATAATCTAACGTCATAGGTAAACCCTAGATCCAGCCACGATGATTAACAATCCTCGCTTTCTCAAAACGATCACTGTCTCTGCCTTGTCTCATTCATTTTAGGGTTTTCCAAGCTTCATGAACCTGTCCCAAGCTCCATGAACTCATGAAATAGGGTTTTTATTTTCTGGGTTTAAACCCAAAATTTTGTTTTAAACCCTAGATTTTTCCCAGATTTTACCCTTTAGGTTTTAAATTAATTACGGTTTGAGAGTAGAAATTTGTGTTGGACTCTTGTTCCTATTTGTTTGTTTGTTTGTTTTTTTCCTCCTGTGAAGTAGTGATTTTCTTCTATGAAACGGTGATTGTTTATGCTGGAAAATTTTTTCTGTGAAATAGTGATTCGTTTTGGGTCAAGCCATTTAAAAAAATAAATAAATAAAAACTTTTAACGGCATTGACGCCGTTCACTATGTTCACTAAAACAAAAACGATACCAAAGTAAGTCGTTTTACAGGCTAAAGCTTCATGACCGTTGGATTCCACCACAATTGACATGTAACAATCTCATTAAAACCACTCAAGCAGAGGATCCAGACTCGCGAATGGTAGGGCACTGTTAAGGCCGAGGAAGCGTGGTGGCCATTGTAGACAGAGGATACGTGTGTTTCCCCTATTGCAGCGTTCACAGAGAGAGAGAGGGAGATGCTGCGGCATTGTTCCTTCAGAAGGCAGAAGCGGAAGAGGGAAGAGAAACCTCCATGCCTGAGAGACGCAAAACAAAGGAAGAAAGGAGACGTAGTAGCATCAACGTCAGTCAAAAAAGAGGACTTGAAGAAGACGAAGAAGATAGAAGAGGCCGTCATTACACTCAAACCTCGTGGAATCCCTCCTGTGCCCAATGTGCAGGCCCGAGCCATTTTTATGCTCGACAAAGCTTCTTTGAGAAAGGGTCTCATCCGAAAGGTTGACCGAATTTCCTTCTGTTTCCTCAATTTTTCTCTGCTACCAAACAGGGCTCTCTCACACTTACTATACAATCTCAATTTTCATTAAATTTTGCCCCCCCTCCCTTCTTTTTTTCTCCCAATTTCTGTGTTTCAGAGGTGGAAGATTCTAAATTCGGAGGAAGATGCCGATTTCCTGCTCAAACAGAAGAAGAATCTCAACGATTACAGGCCCGACATTGTTCACGAGGTTTATTCAATATACTATTACATTCTTTTAACTACATACAATTTACCCATCCGATACTAGCAATGTTTCTCCTTTTCAAACAATGGCATTATTTAACTTTTCCTTTAGTGTATGTGATGCTTGTTTTTCATGTTTTTGTTTTTGAAAATAAAAACATATAAGGTTGTGAATGTTTGACATGTCCAGGCTGTCCGTGCAATTTTTGATAGCCCACTCAACAGAGCTGGTATGGTAGGAGCTGTGTATGTGAAAATTGATAATGGAGTGTGGTTTGAAATCAAAACCCATGTTCGTATACCAAGAACTTGTAAGCGCTTTTGTGGCGTCATGTGTAAGTTAAACTCATGCTCCCCCATTTGTGATACTATTCGATTTATTTCTAAGGAACTTACTGATTGCTTTACTCTTTTGAATCATGCGATTTTGCAGTGAAGTTGCTAGAAAAGTCATGCATACGTGATAAAGATACGGGTGAAATACTTATTCGAGTCATTGAGGAACCTGTAATACCTTCCAACTCTCGTATAGTAGGTGCGTGTTATGCCTTGATTCAGTGTCTGAGCCTAGAGGTTATTGGGTATGACTAATGCTTGCTGTGTTGTGAATGCCAGGCCTCTCTTATAGTTCAGAAAAGTTGGTTGATATAGAGGACTATGTTTGTGCTGCTAGTGATGATTTGAACCTTGTTTTTGTGGTAGGTTTGAGTTTCTGAATCTCTTATCTGGGGTTTGCACTTCATTCTTTATTGTATTTGAAGTTTGAAACCATCATGACAGCTTATTGTTTACATTCAGGTGGGTACGATGGTCAATGGAAAAATCAACAGGGAGAATACAGATGATTTTGTATCAAGTGAGTTATACTCTGAGTTATGTATTTAAATCATTGTTCAAATAGGAGCACTAAAGAAGAACACACTTCATGCATGCTCAAATATTCTTAACTCAACTCTACTTGGATTTAAATGTTGAAGTTGATAGATATATTGAGAGCCTAATGTTTTAGAAATTTTGTAAAACTTTAGAAATTTTTATGTAATTTCAAGAATGAGACTTTATCATGCATTCAAAATTCATCAAATTGCAAAAGAAGATTCATACGTTACAAATTTAATATTTAATATATCCAACAATAAATTATCATCGAGACCTTATATATATATTATCATTTGAGTCCATTAAAACTGCAACAATAATCAAATTATTGTAGTCATATTCTCATATCTACTAAACAATAGTGTATGACAGTTTAATTAAAAAATCAAATGAAAAATATATTGTCCTAAATATCAGCATAAACTAAATCAAATAAAGGAATTGTGTCATTCTAGCATCCATTTTAAACCAAATATTTTTCCACTTAGCAAAAAGAAATAGTTATACCTAATTGACTTTAAACTTTCTAACCACTTCTAGTTTTGGTCAATTGGCATTGCCCTAAAGACCTCTCTCCATTCATATCTTTGGAAAATCTCAATTGCCTCATAACCATTTGCTCTGTGGATTAATACCCTCCATCTCTTGTAATGCTTTAATTCAAAGTGCTGTTGTTATGGACTCCAATTGAAAAGTTGTTGGAACAGAAGCCATAAGTTTAGACTTGTTGAGTTCAACCAAGATCTGTAAAGCATTTGATGTCTCCATTGGCTTGACTCCTTCCTAGCTCAATGAGATATGGGAAATTGCATCAATTTTCCTTGCACATTGATTTACATTCACATATTCTTTTTGAGTCACATTGGCATCATTTACCATCTCAACGGTTGGTTAATGTTTATCTAATGTTAATGGGAACATGATCATGAAAATCATTGGACATAACTCATCAACCAAATCTCCCTTTTGAGAAGTAGTAAAAGCTTCTTGAATCCTAAATTTTTGGTTCATAGACCTTGCCTTTTTTTATAAAAAAAAAATTGGAGTGGCATTGTTTTTTGTAAAATATAAAAATATTTTATGGTATCTTCGTTCCTTAAAAATGGGGTGACTACTCCTTGTTTTATATGAATTTGTGTGAACTATTTTCCCGCATTCATAGTTTTGAGAAGAGTAGCATTTTCCCATCTTCATAGGGCTGCATTTGGTTTTTTATTTTTTATTATTTAGTTGTAGATAGATTTATCAATAATCTGGTTTGAGTTAGCATTGATTGAGCAATATGGCTTGCTTGTGTTCCAGTGCTAGTACAAGGTCATAGAGTAATTTGAGTAGTATCAATTAAGGATAAGATGATAGAAAATCGTCTAAGGTGATTTGGTCATGTGCAACAGAAACCTACAAATGCACCTATATTTAAGGGTGACTGACTTCATTCAAATTGAAGACCTTAAAAGGACAAGACAAAAGCCTAAAATAACATGGTTAGAGGTCGTGATAAAGGACTTGTATGCTAAGGATTTAACATAGGATACGACTCTTGATGGAAATGAATGGCATACAAGGATTTATGTAGCCGACCCTTTGTAGTTGGGATCAATGTTTGGTTGGGTTGAGTTGAGTATTTAGAAGGCCTTTCAAAATGTCTAGGTGTCTATGGCCTTTCCAACTATATGTATTGGCTAAAGAACATCTTTAGATATTTAAATATGAGTAATAAGCCTATATACAAGGCCTTGGATTATAGTTGTACTTCAAATATATACTCACTAGATCTCAACTTTCTCTTCCTTGTGTCCAACACTTTCCGGATTTTGGTACCATTTGAATTTCTCACTTTGGAAATTGTTGTTTAAGAGTATATACATTTATTTACTAAATATGGTGAAATTGAATTGTGTAGCTTGAAGGTCACTTTTGATGTCTAACATAAAGAATCAAGTGAAAACACAAGAATTTTAAAGTAGTGAGAAAATGATTCAAACAATTCTGTAGGCTTCATAATTAGGCTGGTGGTTGTGTGATATCAAAGAAGGGAAAGGTAGTGTAATCTCAAAGTTGCAGAATTTACATCTGTCCTACTACTATTTTTAGCTGAAACGTTATTCTGTTGTGTGCCTTCACATCTTACTCTTAGTGCTCGAGATATCCACTAGGATGGGTTTGTTGCTTATTGTTCTCTAGTTCTTCATCCATTCTTAGGTGTGCTGGTGTCAAGTCTTTCAAATGCCTTGAAGTGTTGTGTTTTTGGAACAGTTATTCATTGTAGTATTGTACTAATTGGTGTTTGAAATTCATTTATGAGAAATGTATGATGGGAAATGTTCCTTGTAGCAATATAATTGAAAGAATCTTGTAATGTTAGATCAGGAGGGTATCAATGTGAGATACTATAATGTGTTTAAGAATTTCCCATGATTTTGTGTCTTAAATTTTTCCAAATCTAAATATTCAACAAATCAATTTTCCTGCCCTATGTCTCTGCTTGGAGTCTTCGACTTTGATGATTGGTTTTTGGTGGTCCTTTTTTTACCCTTCATAGTCATGATCACCATCATGGTCATTATCATGGATTCATGGTGCACAAATCCCATCACGGAATAGTTGAATTAGGATTGATTATGTTTATTTATCCTGTCCCAAATTTTACTCTCATATGAAGAGCCTCTCTCCCATTCTTACAGCACTTTTATAGCTCCTCACTAAACAACCCATCATACGTAGAATTGCATTTTTTGTAAGAGCATCTCCTAGAATTTCTCTAAGCAATTGTATTGTTAGTTTAGGACAGACGTGGAAAACCATCTGGGGTGTTGTTCTATTCAGGGACAGAGAACATTGTCCCTAAACATTGTTGTCGAAGTGAAAACTGGAAACATAACTTAAATATGACTGTGCATGTGCACTCATGTTTAGGTTGGCACCAGAAAACATAACTTGATATGTGTGTGTGTAGATGATGATCATCTGGTCCAACAACTCTAGACTGGAAATTTTCAGAGGTTAAACCTGAATTTTCTGCATATAATTCATAAATTCAATTATCTGTTAATTATACCCAAAATTGTTCCTGTTGAGTGAGTTCCGTTTTTGTTCTTTGAATGTTTGACTTTTTATTATACTTCTCTCTAACTCTGTGGACACTACTAACATTGGAATGCTGAAACTTGTCTATGCTTTGGTTGTGCAGTTTCCAATTATCCATTGGGTTCTAGATGCTGCATGGGGCAAATATGTGAGGCATTGGAGCAGAAATGGAAGATCTATTGATTATACATATATATATCTATATATATATATATTTATTTATTTATTTATTTATTTTGATATTTATATAGATATTTTGAATTTATCAAGTTCTAAACTATTAAAACAGGTATTTGTATGGAAGATTAGATTCCTGGACATATATCTGACCATAATCAATCATGATTTGAAGGACCAAAGCAGGCATTGGACCATAGTTGAATAATCTTTTAATTTATTTTTTCCTCTTATGCCATTTCATTCACTGAGACGAGCAAAGGCCTGACCCATCCAAAAGATGATAAGGTCTGCTGGACCGCTTCTCCTATCGGCGTTTTTTCTGTTTCTTTTGCATGGAATGCCATTCGGGGATAACCCTCCTAGTGTTGAGTGGGATAAACTAGTTTGGCTCTCCAAATCTATTAAAAAGCATGTTTTTATCCTTTGGATGACTGTTCATAACCGTCTCACAACACTAGATAAAATTGTTTCTTGGGCTTTATCTAGTTGTGCGCAATGTATTTTCTGCCAATCTCGAGACGAAGACAGAAACCAGCTTTTCTTTGAGTGCCATCACATGGCACTCGTAGGCAATTATGTGGGAGAGAATTCTCTTTGTTGCATAAAGTAACGTCCAAGAAGTTGGCTAAATGAGTACAACTCAGCAGTTTCTTCTCTCAAAGGCAAGTCTTTTGGTTCTATCATCAACGAACTTGCTTGGGCTGCTACTATTTACGATATTTGGTAGTATTTGGAGAGCGCAATTAGAGAATTCATGCTAATTCTTTCAAGAGTGTTGATGTTGTTATTGATATGATAGTCCAAGATGTTATATTCAAAGCCATGGGTTTTTCCAATTTTATCCACAATACTAGGAATAGAGATTTCTGTATTAATCAAGAAATTTCTCTTGATATTCTGTCCTAAGGTCCTTTTTTTTTGGCTTGTACCCTTCCGCAGGTTGTGAGGTCAATGTTTTGTTTTCCCTCAGGCTTTGAGATTGCCTATCCCTTTTGTCATATACAATTCTCCTAAGCTTTTCTTCGTCCAGCTAATTTGTTTATTGTATTTGATGCGGGGTTTATTTGTTGCGTTCTAGTTTTTTTGCTTCTTTTGTTAATATATACTCACTTATCAAAAGAAGAAAAAAAAATCCTAGCTTTGAGCAGCCCACCTTTGCGCCCTTGTGTTACTCTTTAGGAGGCATCTGTCCCAAATAAATTATCCACCAGGCAATGCAACTTGGCTAACCGATGAATGAGGAATAGGGTTGGGGGTGGTGTTTGTGGTGCATGGAGTGGCAGTAAGCTCGTGGACTTCTCTTGCCTAACTCAGTCCCCCCATCTAGTGATTAGTGAGGCTTTGATGGCACAAGGGAAGAAAGAACCTCGAAAAAATCTGGCTCCGGCAATAGCCAGGTCCTGGTCCGATTCTGACACAGGCAACACATCATACGACACACCACTTCAATCTGCCAAGAGTTGAAATGGAATGATGTTGGATGGGATGTGACGCTAGTCAGCACATCATATGGCATGATGACGTGGTGGTTCTCTTCAATTAAATATTGCCGATTGTACCATAAACACATCGCCTAATTGAAGCACTACCAACAATATCTCAATCCCAAACGTCTTGCTTAAACACCCCCTTCCCCTTTTTTCTTTTTTTCTAGTTTTTGCCAAACAAGTGGAGTGGGGTCACATGCCCCATAGGGCCCCACCTAGATCATGTGACATATAGCATATGAAATTTTGAATGGGCTAAACCTATAATACTTTTGATTGATATCTCAATTTAATGTCATCCGATCTCTGTTAGTTTAAGGCCTGTCTGGAAATTTAGAAAATTGGATCACATTAAGCACACTCCTTTAATACTATTTGATTTTCAAATGAACCAACTTATTAGAATTGATATAAGAAAAACTGTTTTCAATTTTTCATGTCTGTGCACAATGTTGAACAGGTTATTTTTCTTTCTTTTTTTTTCTAAAAAAGATTTATCAAGTAGTAGAAAAATCAAAACCAATCAGACTCATTTTCAACTCGCGATGTTTTTATGTTTCCCAATGTTCTAAAAATGGAACAAATGGAGGTAAAGGAGACACTTCCCTACTCAACTCCTGAAATACTTGCCCTCTCCTCTCTTCCCCCCCTAGTTAATTTTTCGTTTTCTTCATAAATATTGAAATAAAGAAGTGTTAAAAACCCAATTAGAGCCCATTTCCGAAAACTTCTCCTCAAAGCAATGCTACATTGTGCTGAATGTCGTGAGTGGCTGAGTTTGACTCTTGTTTACCTCCCCGACCTCTTGAGTCACATGCACGAGTTCCCAATGTCCCATGATTCTCATGGACCTTAAATTTACAGCTTATGTGGATCACAGAGTCGTGCATGAATCTTAACTGCGAGGTTTAGCTTTATATTTGCTTTCCGTTCTAATGCAGTACTACCATTCAACCATTGGCTCAAGCCCTGGATTACTCATGAACAAAATAATGAAGGGGAAAACATGGATTCCATCGTGAATATTCATGTACACACTTTTTTTATAAAGATGAATATTCATGTACACTTTGGACTCAATGATACCACTAAACCAAACCTTTTACTATCTTTTATACACTCTAGCATCCTTCTACACAGTAAGTATGAGAGAGGCGTCTCATCAGCTGGGTGGTAAAAAGGCGAAGACCAAAGCCAATAAATGCTAAATGCAAGGAAAGACCAAGCCAAGAAAACGGGGGAAGAACTTCACTGTAGGGTCCATCAAAATATCTAAACCAAACAAACGGAACTAAAATCTTGAATGTTGCTAGCTGGAAGAAAAGAGTAAAACAGGCGGGTAATCATCATACCCTAGCCGAACTCTGAGGAGCGACAATTACAATTCAAGACAGTAAGTATCTTAACAATGGCCAAACTTCAAGCGCAGTTAAAGACTACTAGAGATGGATTGATGCAACTACTAGCAATGTGGAAAACTTCACTATCAAATTTTCCAATGTGTTCTCTGCTGTGCCTTTATAATATAAGCAATCATACCCAGCTCGCACATTGAGACCTTAAACAATTAGAATAAGAAGCAAATTAGCTAGCTCATTTAGCATATCGCCACCATTACTAATCCCACCTGGGAGAGAAGATATGATAGCAGAGAGAAAAAAGAATGAGAGAGAGCAGGGGGGGGGGGGGGGGGGGTTATCATAGAGGCAGCAAAATGGGAAAGATGTGAGTAGTCTAAATGCATGCCACGAATGTTTGCTGAATCTTAGCTTTCTGAACTGTTTTCTTCCCTTCTGGTTTTTGTTGTGTTTTTTGACGTTATACCAATAGAAATAAAATAAATAAATTCCCTTTTCCTTTCATATAAAACAAAGGTGAAAACAATATAAACCTTAATTGGTAATCACAAATAAATATAGTCAGATAAGAGTATTTTAGTAATTTGCAAAAACTAACCAAGAGCCCTCTTGCCTAATGATTCAAGTATAGACTAGCAAAAATTGTACAGGAAGTTCCCCATTCCAACCACAAACCTATCCAAACCCAAAAGTTCCCCCTGTATGACTCGTCTGCAAGCAAACAACATCACTTTCCAAAACCAAACATGATAAAATCTTAATTAGAAGAAATCTAATTCTACTTAAGACATCAACTCAATAATGATAATTGCAGGTTCACCCGATATTCCATTTTCTCTCCAATGCGATGCATATACGTCTCAGACAAACCCCAGCACTCAATGGATAGCCTGAAACTGCAAACACAAAAACAAAAAAAATAATAATAATAAATTAATAGGGAACATTGAACATTTGTTTGCAGTTCAATCAACAAACACATGCATATAGCAAACTTAAAATTATATGGAAAAAGCAGGCAATGCTTGGGATTAAAACGGAATGAGGTGCCTATGTGTGATATGAATTTGTATCAAATGGACTGTGGCCCATTAAACCCTTAAATCAAAATACCACCACTTGGTACTAAATCCAAATAAATAAATAAATAAAAGTATGTTTGAAGCTGTGGGTTTAAATGAATTTCCAAAAGTGGAAAACTGTCGACTTTTTCCCATGATAAAAACAGTGGAAGTTAAATATCATCAATCAATTGAATTTAGAATAGATATACATCAATAATGGGACAACTATCTATGGGTTCAATGGGCCCAAAACATATGCCATTTGACACAAAAACCATGCCAGGTGTAAGTGACGCTCCTATGCATCATGAGCACACTTTTAGTCCATATACACACACTACCCATGCATGTGCACTTCATCGATAGTCTAGTCGAAACCAATTAAGACCAGGATAATTCAAAAGAGACATAACCTGATATTAAATCATCTATATACTCGCTATCAATTTTCCCGTGAGCCATTGCACCAACCTGAATACATTCTTCAAGTTAGTAGGGGCATTAATATATAATGATATATACACCAAACTACCTAATACAAAAGAATATGTAAACAAATAGATTATGAGCGATTCAAATGCTTCAGCATACCACAAAAACAAGGTTTACATCATCGCTTATAGCACTAACTTTATCCCGTAACTGAACCGCTTTATTCGAACTAAAGGAAAGGCCTGAAGAAACACCAACGCTTTATGTTACACAAGCTTTTATAAAAGAAAACAAAACCCCTGCATATCATCAGATGCTCACCTATTTTGAGGGAATTGACAGGTAAGTGCTGAGTTACAGGGTTCTGAACTAGATGCAAGAGTTTTTCACGCTTACCCTTAGCTTTAATGCTGAACTTTTGTAATAACTCTGCTGCAATAATTGTAAAATATATAGAACTTGAAAAAATTAAAAAAAAAAAAAAAACATATACAAAAGTAACATAAAAAACCAATAAAGAAAAAACTAATAATTTCATTCCATTATAAGAGGAAGACCAACACATCATAGCGCAAAACCTCCCCAATGTTTTGGGTATGTTAGCATGTGGTTCAACTTTAATGAGAACCCCTTCATCAGTTTTAATATACACAGCCTGTACTCTACCAGCCATACAAAGTCGGCTACCCATAATTTGTAGAAGAGCCTGAACATATAAAACATTTGCAAACGGACTTTATGAGACAAAAGGCAAGTATAATTAAAAAAATAGAAACATTATATCACAGTCACAGGTAATTGTTTCCATCTCTAGCAAACTTAAATAGGAGCACAATTTTCTATCCAAATCAATTGAAATAAGTATTTGAAAAAGAGAAAAATCAAGCCAGCAAATTGACTTCTCTGTTTAAGATTTGATGATCTAGCAAATGGCCCATATAAGGTTCTCCCTTAGTACCATATTCATTTAGTGTCACAAGGAGCTCATATCCTTATCTGTCAAACTGATTGAATAATTTGGGTCCCAATTTCTAAAACTAGAACCACCACTCAGAATACCAAATCCAGAAACTTATATAGCCATTATTTGGACCATTATTGCCTGTCCAAAATAAATTGCTATCCAATTCTTCAATAGATTAAGCCAATCTCTCTACAAATCTATGCTTAGAAGCTATCTGATTTTAAATCATTATATTCAGGGGTGGCTATTTAATATTTTAAAAGGATATTGGCATATTGCTTCTTCTATGAGATGTTATTAATCGATTTTGACATAACAATGTACTTATGCAGTTAAACTTATGTACATACTCACCTCATGAACAATGTCAGGTCTGTAATGATAAGGATCCAAATTCTTTTTCCGCAGGAAGTCAGCATGTTCATCTGGATTTAAAATCTGGTATCTCTGAAAGAAGAAAATCTATTATAAATTAAAGCAACAAAAATATTAAATTAATTAAATAAGCAGATAAACTACCAGCACTAATAAAACAATGTTGGATTCAAAATCGACGAATTATTGAATACCAAATAAGAGAAAAACCCAAACTAAAAATTTCTATATATAGGGGAGGGATCCGTTTACACCCGGTGTAAAGCTTTTTACTCTTACACCCCTCAATATCTTTTTGTGGGAATAATATTTCGCCAATCCAACCATTGGATTAGGTTCTCTATTCATGCACATCATGTGTGCCGAATTTCAAGCAAATCCGATATCAGGAAGTGTTTGACCCGTAAACTTACTTGTTTTTTATATAAATAAAACTATAATTTGGGGCATTTTATGAATGATATAGTTCCTAATATCCGATTTACTTGAAATTTGGCATGCATTACGTGCATGAATAGAGAACCTAATCCAATGGTGGGATTAGTGATATATTATTCCTATAAAAATATATTAGAGGGAGTAAGAGTAAAAAGTTTTACACCAGGTGTAAACGGATCCCTCCCCATATATATATATATATATATATATATATATATACGGTTATGTTTCCATAAGCACGTGTTGATATAAATTATATCAGTACCATGCATTGAGGGTTGTACCCCTTGCATTGGTCCAATGTATCTCATATCCCACTAATGCACAAGGTACAACTCCCAATGCGGGTGTTGATATAAGTTATATCAGCACGTGCTTACCTGATCATCATCCTATATATATATATATATATATATATATATAGTTAAACAAATAAGAAGAGAGATGATGTTGGTGGACTCTTAGAAATGTTTACCTTTCCAACAAAAGCAGGAACCAATGAAGCCTTCTCAAGAACAAAAACGATTCCTGGTTTCATGTTCTGATTCGAAGGTGCTAATGGAATCCCAGGAAGTTCATACACAGAATCTTGGTTTTTTATTTCATTTTCAGTCAATTCCAATGTCTCCTTTAAACCCTCTTCACCTTCTCTAATGCCTTCTTCCTCTCTAGCCTTTGACTCAAGCCTCCTTTTGGAGCAATGCTTTAACATCTCTCCCTTTAGCTGTCTTTTTTTAGCCCTGGTACACAAGAGATGTTTACCATTACGGGTAGGTATGTGATAATCAAGGCTAATGCCTGAGTGATTGGAATTTGTGATAGTGATAAATTATACAAGCAATCAACCTTCACACTAATAAATCAAACCTAACCATCAAAGAGATCATCAAGTTGTGGAGAGAGTAGAAGTTCAACATGCATTGATCTCACCAAGGTTGGTAATACATATCTTATATTACCAAAAGGAAAATGAGACAAAAGGTCTCCCCAACTTTCTCCACTTATGTTTTCCACTAACCACCCATTATATAATAGATAAGGACATACTTGTCCAGTGTTTGGTTTTTTCAACTTGTTATCTAAATTCTACATTGATTCTTACCCTCTGAATTAACACAGATTGGTGAAGGCTTGAGTGATGTGCAATTATTGGTTTGGCTCCTCTACAATGAGAGTCTATAATTCAATACAAATTGGTGAGCTACCAACGTGATAAGCCAATTTCGTGATAAGACAGCAAGTTTGTATTTACCAAAACGAAAACTTTAAAAAGTATTCTCTATGGCTAGCCTAGTTGCCTGCCTGTAATACAACAGCGCTCTCAAGATTTGAGCCTACTCCTTCATGCTTGGTAGCACTCTCAAGGTTTCATGGTTCTCATGGGCCTTGGAACTACTTGGTCCATATGAGTTGTGAGGTCTTATATGCCAGGGTTTGCCAAAAGGGTTTCCTCATCATCAATAAAATAAAAAAAAAAAAAAATGGAAGACATACTATCAATATATGCAATTATAATACTCAACTTGACCACCCAAATTCTTGCTGGCTACAAGTAGGGCAATCAACAAAGCTGTTTCAGGCTTTTTGACAAACATATGGTGTGACATTAGAAAATGGTGCAGTTTCAAGGTCAAACTCTTGTTTTAAGTGGAATTATAATAGTACCCCTCACTACTTGAAGTGAATAAATTAGGAATGACCCTACCCACGGCCAGAGGAGGAGGGGGGGGGGGGGGGGTTTGTTTGATTTTGGGATGGGGTAGCCCTTTCCCAACCCCAACCCTAGTGGGAATCACCCCATCCCAATCCCATACCACCCCACACCTGCCAACACAGACACACAAAGTTGGAGAACTCCAAGCATAAACAAAATTCGGATAAGACATTCATAAAACATTGCATCTATGACATTGGGATGAACCAAATTTAATAAATAAATAAAACCTAGAATTCAAATAAAAATAATAGATCTAAACAATCCATCAATTTTCAACAAAATAATGAATAAAACAACACAAGGTGATCATCCAAAAACAATTTCATATAACATAACCAATTCTCAGTTCGAAAATACAAAATAAGGGAAAAACAGAGAGAGAGAAGGAAAAAATAAAAGAGAGGAAGAGAGGCGTACATGTTTGGCGGTGGGCGACCAATCAACGATGGCTACGGTGGACAAATCGGCGACAGCACGGTCAATAAAACAGTAGAACCTTAGGTTTCAAAATCTCTCTTTCTCTCTCATGAGTTCAGTTTCTTTTGAGTCCTGATTCCATGTAGTTGCAGAGAGAGAATAGAGAGAAACGGTAAATATCTATGTACATATATAATGTGTGTGTGTGTGTGTGTGACGCCCATGATAGTGTGTAGAGTCGTAGAGAGTGATAGAGAAGACAAATGGTTTCAGATTAACAGTCATGCTTTGATAAGAAAGCCTATACAAGAAAATAGAAGTACATAATTAAATCAAACGAATAGAGAAGACAGTTGATACTGGTCAATCTCTCTTCTTTTGCTAATTTATTTTTCCCTTTTGCTGGCAAAAATTTTTTCATTAATTTATTATACGGAGTAATAAACATTGCAATAATTAACTGAAAATTAAGAGAACGCAATTTTTTTCCCAAATGCTATTAAAAAAATGAACGCTAAAGCTAAATACCATGATCGAAGAGCCAGTCCTAAGTCCCAGAGAACTTGCACTTACAAAGAAATCTAGGGTTTTGCAAACGATTTTAGAATGGAACCGTGCAAGGGAGAACCTTTTTCTTGCGATGTTGATATTCTTTGCTATGGAGATTCTTGAGTGGTGCCTCTTCCGCCATGTCTACGACATCCTTCTTCTTTTTCGTATTCCAAATATTAAGCTTCTACTTGCCAGAGTCGATTCATCGTGAAGCGGAAGTGGGAAAAAAAATGGAGACAAAGAACCTAGTTAATATTTGGAATATGAAAGAGAAGATACTCAAGGAGAGCAACCGTTCAAACTTTAGAAGTAGGAGATGAAACGTAGGGCTTTAGCTTTTTTAGGGTTAATAAATTTGCATAGCTTTCTTATTAAAGCTTTTAATTAATGAATAAGGGTAAGAGTGTCAATATCTATTTAAATTAGGGTAAATAAGTGAATCAAAAGTTTTTTCAAGATTCAGGCTTTTATAAGTACTAGTTATAGCACATATACATTGCATGTGAATAGTCTTAGATAATATTAATTATATAAAAATATATATATATATAAATACATGAAGATTATAAAAAGATTATATATATATTTTCTTATCAAAGTTGAAAGAAAAACTACAGATATAGATTTGAAAATCATTCATCAATAGAAGTGTGATCGGGAAAACTTTGTAAAAACTTCACAGATATTAGCAGTGCATTGTATGTGAAATATTTTGTAACTGGGGAGACAAATTCTTTATAATGAATAATTTAAAAATTGATGTTCTACCAAGTATTAGCCACCAAATTGACACACTATTGAAATGAAAACTATTTAATGATTATTTTCATATTAAAAAACACCAAAAGTTGAAACATATTCAGAAACTAAAACCATGAAGGCAATCAATAAGTATAACACCATTAGAGAAAAGATAAGTTGGTGTACTTGAATGGATACTTTTATAAGAATTTTTCATAAAAGCATTAAATTGATTGCATTTATTACGGACAATTCATCATTAATTCAGCGATTTTAGTGAATACAAATAAATACCATTCATACCTTTTGGAACTATAAGACCAAGGGAAATAGGAGAAATTTTTTTTTTCTTGAGTGGATGTCCTCAACTCTTTTTCTCTTTTAACCCTTTTTTTTTTTTTTTTTTTTTGTTAGGAGGGGTGAAATATGGATATGCAAGCTTTCTTGCATGGCTAGAGTTTTGGTGGGAATATAACCCCCCTTTTTTTCTTTTTTCTTTATTCTTTTTTTCCTTTAAGTGGACGTCCTCACCTCTTTTTTCTTTTAATCTTTTTTTTTTTTTTTTTTAATAATTCAATCTGGATATGCAAGCTTCCTTGCATGACAAGAGGTTTGGTAGGAACATAATGTTTTTTTTTTTTTTTTTTTGATAAGGTAATATGTATTGAATATCAAAAAGGGCTTAGCCCATGTACATAAGCCATATAAAACAACTAACCACATATCCCTCTAAAGCTTAAAGGAATCCAAAAAATTAACAAAAGAAAGATTACAAGCATTTGTGTGGCTAGAATACCAAAGGAATAAATACTTAACAAAAGAAGACTTAAGGTCAATGATAGACTTCTCAAACCCCCTCAATAGTTCTAGCGTTTCTTTCCTTTCAAATACACCACAAAATAGCATGTGAAGCCATGAACCAAATCACTTTTGCCTTTTTATTCCCCCCCTTAAACCACCAACTCGCCAAAAGGTCATAAGTAGAGGAAGGGAGCACCCAATGGACTCCAAACAAGTTAAATAAAAGCATCCAAATACTCCTAGCCACAATGCAATGAATAAAAAGATGATCCACTGTTTCCACATCTTGTTTACAAAGAACACATCTATTCGGCACGTACCACCCTCTTTCAGCAAGATTATCCAAAGTCAAACACTTAGCACTTCCCGCCAACCAACAAAAAAAAAGCAACTTTAGTAGGAACCGAGGAAATCCATGACTTTTGTCGGAAGGAATACATCCCCAAGAGGATTTAAAGAATTATAGAAAGATTTTACGGAGAATAATCCTTTAGAATCCTTACACCAAACCAAGGAATCATTCTCACCCACTAAAATCTTACTATCAGAAAAAACTTGGTAAAATGCCATCACTTCCTCCAATTCCCAATCATTAAAGTTACGAATAAAAATAACATTCCAATGACGAGTGCCAACATCCCCTTCCAAACAATCCTTAATCAACACTTCTTTGTTTAAAACCAAAGAGAATAAAGAGGGAAACTTCATCATAAGAGGGGAATTTGAGCACCATAAATCCTTCCAAAACTTCACCCTACTACCATCTCCCACTATAAACCCAAACTCTTTAACAAAGTCGCCAAATCCTTGCACAATTGCCTTCCAAAGCCTCACTCCATGAGGACCATCAACATCATTAGACCACCAACCGTCACTAGTGACCCCATACTTCCATATTATAACATCCCTCCATAATCCTTGAACACCCCTTCCAAATCTCCATAACTATTTACCCATGAGGGCTTGATTGGTACAATCAATGGACCTAATCCCTAAACCTCCCTTAAATTTTGGAAGGTGTAAGGTATGCCAATCAACAAGATGATACTTCCTCTCCCCACCCACACCGTTCCATAAAAAGTCCCTTTGGAGTTTTTCAATTCTAGTAACCATGGACTTGGGAATCTTATGAATAGACATGAAATAAATTAGAATGCTTGATAAGACACTTTGAATAAATGTTAACTTACCGCCTTTAGAAAGATACCATTTTTTCCACCCACTAAGCCTTCTTTCAATTTTTACAATGACGGGATCCCAAACTTTAGTACTTTGAAGCGAGCCCCCAAAGGTAGACCAAGATAGGATGTCGGCAATTTCCCAACTTTACAACTAAGAATAGTGGCAAGGTTATCAATGTTATCAACACTACCCACCGGAATCAATTCGGTTTTCCCAAGATTAACTTTAAGCCCCGAAACCGCTTCAAAATTAAGAAGAATAATCCTCAAATGAACCATTTGATTCTCCTTCAACCCACAAAATAATAGAGCATCATCGGCAAAGAGTAAATGTGAAACCTTACCCAACCCAAACCGACCATCTCCCACCAAGAAGAAGAGACCGTTTATATTATAATACTAGTCCTATCTACTAATTTTGCTCTACAATAATGTATCCATTTTAATTTGCAAGCAAGATAATAGTCCAAGTATATAGAACAACACATTTAATTATAACTGGGTCTATTTTTAATTTAATAAATATAATTTGGTCTACACATCTTAATACAAAACACCAGCTATATGCAAAGCATAGTAGGAAGAGCATATTCTAACATACCACCTCTACATATCCCAAACGGCCACCTGCCATTTAATTTGAAAAAATAAATGTTCAACTGCTCTTGTCCTACTTAATTAATTAGGAAAGAAGGAAAATAATAAAAGGTTAGGGTTCATAGTTCATTATTTCCAAAAGATAGGATACAAAAAGGCAGTAATAAATAATTTTATCATACTGATATTGACTATTGAGTGATGCATGTCCTACTCTTTACAATGACTGCCAAAATATTCTTAGCCGGTTTGTCTTTACTAATAGTATATTTAATCTCTTTGTTCCCTTCACTCCAAGTAAGAGCCGGTCTAATCTAGGATGATGGCATCCCCATCCCTCTTTCCATGAAGTTGTCAAAGTTTTCAATTATTTTAGGTTTACAATTCTAGATGTGTGCAATATTATATCATTGTTTATTGTGTATATATAGACTCTTGCAATAGTAAAAATTCAACAAAAAATAATATTAAAATGAGCCTACACAGACCAAATTAATGAAAAAAAAAATTTTAGTTAGACTTTAAATTTGATCAGCCTATTTGATAAAACCTCATTGCATTTTACAATTAAATTTTATATGTAAAATCATTATGAGATCCTCTACCAATTAATATATGATAAGGGCACGTATCTTGAGATTCATGTGACTCTCCTGAAATGAAAGGGAGTTCTCATCGATCAATTCACCTTTTAAAGTGCTCTCATTATATAATTGGGGTGCAACTCGGTACAGGACGGTACAGGGCAGGGGCATTCTGGACCGTTCCGAAGTAATTCGGGACTTAACAATTGGTACCGGAACCGAACCAATTTGTGCATTGTCCTGGACCATACCGTACCGAAAAATATCGGTCCAGTACAGTCCGGTTCTCGGTATTTATTAGTTTGTTTTCCCTGAGTAAAAAATTAAAAATAACTACTTCCAACCAAATATTGTCAGCTTGATTAGCCACAAAAATGGGCTTCTTCATTGCACATTTGCACTTGGCCATCAAGAGTTTACAAATTCAGCAGAAAAGAAGAGATTCAAATTCAGCAGAGATTCAAAAAAATAACAAAAATCTGTATTACAAATTCAGCAGAAAATAATAATAATAATAAATTAACAAGATATCCTAATATCCTATGATACAATCACTGAATCATACAACTAAATGAACTAATTAACAGCAGATGAGATTACAAATTAAAAGAACAAACCCTATGTAAAAATACAACTATGGCAGCAGAAAAAAAAAAAAAAAAAAAAAAAAAAAAAACCCTCAAACCCTTAACAGTAGAGTGAAAAAGAGAGGGAAAAAAAAAAATTAACCAAATTAAGACACCTAACCCTAAACCAGTCACAAATTGGGAAGAGACTAGAGAGAAAGAGAGAGAATTCCAACCTACAGATGGAGATTGCCGGAGATGATGATCGGTAAACAAACTTAGAAGTCAGATCTGCAAAAATATCAACCGATTCGAACATAAGGTATTGGAAATTTAGGGGAAAAAAATAAGGGAAAAAAGAAGGGGATTTGGTACCTTTGTGGTGACGCCGTGATGGTGTGCCTGGCTAGTGGAGACGTGGAGTGGTGGGTGGTGGGTGGTGACTGCCGGACTGGTTGAGTGAGGCCGAGGTGAGTTGAGTCACGACTCACGAGTGTGCGAAGCGGGGTTGCGGACTCTCGTGTGCCTGGTGGAGACGTGGAGACGGTGGAGTGGTGGCTGCCTGGCTGAGTGGCTGGTGGCTAGTGGCTGGTGGAGACGTGGAGTTGTTGGCTTGTGGCTGGTGACTGGTGACCGCCGGACTGGAGAGTGCGACGGCGCTGAGGGAGAGGCCAAGAGAAACTGATGAGAACGATATGAGAACAGGCAGTCAGGGTGTTTTTTGTTTTAAGCAAAAGTCCAATGGGTTATTTATTTATTTTTTTGTTAAGTAATAACGAAACGGAAATATTCCGAAATAATATATATAATATATTATTTATTATACATATAAAAATATATATATAATATTATGTATAACCGGTTCTCGGTCTAGGAATTCAATTCAGGAATTCGGCACGGGACGATTCTGAACACCCCTAAACCAAGTTTCGGACTGAAAAAATTCGGTTTTTAAAAAAAATCCCGAGTCCTAAACCAAACACTGTTTGTCTCGAACCGAATTGCTCGGAACGGTCTGGTCCTCAAATTCCCTGAACCAAGTTGCATCCCTATTATATATATATATATATAGATATATAGATAAAGTAGTGTTCACAATTGGCATATGGCAATTTTTTACATTGCCATGTGGCATCCTTTTTACTTCTAAATGTTTTAAAAGTTGTTTTTAAAAGTTGTATATTTTATTTTCAAAAGTGGTAACCGTTAAATTATTCTTAAAAAACACAATCTTTTTTTAATGGTTGTAACCATTTGTTTCAATTTAAAAGACACAATATTTCCAATTGACATCTATATATTAGAATTACAATTTTTGTTCAAAAGTTGGATCAAAAGATTGACGACGCTAATGTATTGGCATAAGTAACATGTTATTTTTACGGTTTTTTTATTTTTATTTTTCTATTAAATATCATATTCTTCTCTTTATCTCGTGCAATGCACGAACTCACTACTAGTATATATATACGGTTATGTTTCCATCAGCACATGTTGATATAAGTTATATAAGCACCATGTATTGGGGGATGTACCATTTGCATTGGTCCAATATACCTCATATCCCAGTACTGCACAAGGTACAACTCTCAATGCAGGTGTTGATATAAGTTATATCAGCACGTGCTTACCTGATCATCATCATCATCATCATCATATATATATCTATACTACCTATAAAAAGATGAATGTAAGAAAAACTTTTGATTAACTAATATACCCTTATTTTAATTTTTAAATACACAACTACCCACCCTTATGCATATATAGGAAATATAGCAATATGAAAACTATAATTCTAAAACACACACCTTAATATATTCTAAAACACATACCTTAATATATAAAACACAAATAGGAATTCAAAGGAAACGGAAACTATAATTCCCATATAATAAATAGAAATATATAGGAATATGGAAACTATAATTCTAAAACAACAGCCGAAACACATACCTTAATATATTTTAAAACACATACCTTAATATATCAAACACAAATAGGAATTCAAAGGAAACGGAAATTATAATTCTTATATAATAAATAAACAGCCGGATTGTAAATTCCACTTTCTCCATCAAGAGTAGTTTCAACCTTCTCTCCACCTTTTCCATTAACGGCGACTTCTCCCTTCTCTGGTTAACGGCGACTTCTCCCTTCTCTGGTAAGTTTTGCTCTGCAAATCTATACTATACTACCTATAAAAGGTTGAATCTCAGAAAAACTTTTGAACGACCAATATACCCTTATTTAAAAAAAAAACATACATATCTAACCTTCTTTTAATTGAAACACATAATAAACATTCTTATCATTTGGTAATAAATGAAAGTTAGATTTTAATTCAAACTCTTAACAAATTAAAGTTAGATTTTTACTCAAATTCTTTTTTTAGAGCAACTATCAAGTTGCATGATAATATATGAATATAAACTCTTTAAATATTCCGTTTTATGAAGAAAAAACTTTTTGAATATATATCTAAAAAGTTTTTAATCTTTCGTTGTACTTTCAACTTTTAAACTTTATCTTTTATGAAAAATATAAAAATTTTATGTCTTTATTATTTTGTATAACTAATATTATTTAAAAATATTCACGTGCAACGCACGTGTGCTATATCTAGTGTGTGTATATATATATATATATACACACTAGATATAGCATTATCGCATACTGACATGGACTGTAGTCTTGGTGACACGTTTTGTCCTCTTAGGACGTCCTTTCTTAATAGTCAACAAAATTACAAAATTGGTTGGAACAGACCAAGAGACAATGAATAATGGGTGCCACTAAAAACAGTTCTTCCTCTGGAAGACATTTTAGGGAATAACTAGTTTATAACCCCTGTGACGCACTGGTGAGGTTTGTAAAAATAAGTATTGTGAAAAATATAGTAAATTATATATATATGCGGTTATGTTTCCATCAATACGTATTGATATAAGTTATATCAACACCATGCATTAGGGGTTATACCCTTTATATTAGTCCAATGTACCTCATATCCCATTAATGCATAAGGTATGACTGACAATGTAGGTGTTGATATAAGTTATATCAGCACGTGCTTACTTGATCATCATCTTATATATACTAATTGGTGCACACGTGCGTTGCACGTGTCGAT
Source organism: Liquidambar formosana (assembly GCA_039720395.1). Classification (NCBI taxonomy): domain Eukaryota; kingdom Viridiplantae; phylum Streptophyta; class Magnoliopsida; order Saxifragales; family Altingiaceae; genus Liquidambar; species Liquidambar formosana. Next base: position 30,742,295 of record CM077822.1, read on the forward strand.
ATTTACCAAAGGGTATATGGTTCATATATTGTTCGTCCTATAAAAGGGTATTACATATTATTAGCTCACTAACAAAGGTATTATTTTTGTTCAGATTTTTAAATTTTTAAAATTTGTAAAATGTAATACTAATCTGGGGATTCATATGAGTTTAATTGAGCTCTAAGTAACCAGTCAATTATTCGTCTCCTATTTCCTGTTTCTGCAGTATTGGTACTCCTTCTCCTTTCTCCCACTCTTTCAATGTATTGTTCTCTTTGATCAGTAGTTAATTGTGTGTATTTGTTGATTTGTTCAGCAATTTGAGTAGTTATAATTTCATATGAAATTGACATATACTGTTTGTTAAAATCTAAAAATTTAATTAAAATTTTTAATATGTAATTAAAATTTTACTAATATTGTACAGAGTTCAAACCTTCAATACATGTCATTTTTAAATAAACTATTGTGCTTCACTCGAAAAAGTATGATAAAGCTATTTCTTGTTTATTTTACTATACAATATCAATAACATATTGCATATAAAAAATAAATATATGCTCATCTACAAATAGGCAAAATATCAATAACATATTGCATATAAAAAAATTCTGATCTACATTAAAATATTTTGCAAGAAATAACATACCTCGATACTATGAACAGTATTTCGAAAGCAATCCAAAAATTCAATTCATTTTGTGATATAAATATGAAGACAAAAAGTAAAAAGATAGGCAAATCGTAACAATTTTATATTGCATTAATCATATTATGTAACAGTATGCAAAAAAAAAAAAATGCCATCTAATAGGAAAAATATCAATAGCCTTCATTGCATATAAAAAAAATACTCATCTACATTAAGATATTTTGGAAAATATCAATAGCCTTCATTGCATATAAAAAAAATACTCATCTACATTAAGATATTTTGGAAAAAATAACGTACCTCGATACTTTGAACAGCTTTTCGAATACAATCCAAAAATTCAATTCATTTTCAGATAGAAATATGAAGACAAAAAGTAAAAAAAATAGGCAAAACATAACAGTCATATATTGCATTAATCCTATATTGCGGAAGTCGCCATTAATGGAAAAGGTGGAGAGAAGGTTGAAGCTACTCTTGATGGAGAAAGTGGAATTTACAATCCGACTGTTTATTTATTATATACGAATTATAGTTTCCGTTTCCTTAGAATTCCTATTTGGGTTTGGTTTTATTTAGTTATTATACGAATTATAGTTTCCTTAGAATTCTTATTAAGGTATGTGTTTTATATTCCTATATTTCCTATATATGCAGAAGGGTAGTTGTGTATTTAAAAATTAAAATAAGGGTATATTAGTCAATCAAAAGTTTTTCTCACATTCATCTTTTTATAGGTATCATATATATATATATATAATATACACCCGCGATGGTAACTCAGATAGCAAAGAACTGTGACTCGGGAATCATAGGTCTCGAGTTCGTGTCTTCTCACTATCGATATAAGCACTTATGGAAATAATCATCTATTTCACACGATTTTGAATTATAAATGGACTTGTGGAGGCCATCAGGATATGATGAAAATGAGATGGTTGATTAAGAAGTCAAAATTTTACCGACCAATGGAAATGGCCAAAACGGTCATTTTGACCGAATAATTTTGTTTAAAAAGGGAATCACAAAGGCTTGAGAAAAACCAAAAATGTTACTTCGGTCTTTAAGACCGAAGAATTATTAAAATACTATAGAAACAATCTTAGGCCAAAGGAAATGGACATAATGTATCTTCGATCTTAGAGACTGAAGGATTAATTGTAGTAACTTTGTTTTTGCAGGCCGAAGAAAATGACTCTTATTTATTGTTGTCAGGCCGCATGGCATCAGGGGGTTTTCATCATCTATCTTTTCAAACCTTTTTCAAAAATAGATAATGAGGGGGCAAAGTGTTTACACTAAAATTTTACCCACTGGCACGTGTTATTTTGGCGTTTGAATTTGTTGCAGTCCTAATAAAAATACAACATATGCTGTGCTAGCGGGAGATCGCGACATGTGGCAACTTTTATGCATGGATGGCTCCCGCATAAAACGCAGCAATTTAGGGTCGTTTGGGGTTAGAAGCTTAAGTGACTTCACGCCGTTTGACGTTAAGTCTTTCTGTAGGCTTCTCTCCCAAGGTTAGAGGTGCCAAACTCTCACCCGCTTCCTCTCTCACTCGCAACCTCGCTTGGCTACCTGCAATTGACGCTGTAAAAATCTCTCCCTTGAAACCTCACTTGGCCGTCGGCAACCAACGTTGCAAAAATCTTTCGCCGGTTGTTCATTGATCAGGTATGTCCGATCTTTTTCTTTCTTTCTTTTTTTTTTTTTTTTTTCTTTTCCTTTGATCCACCGCCTCTTCTGCCCCTTTCTCCATGCCTAAGTTTGCCACTAGTTCTCAAGGTGTTTGTCTCATGATTTTTTAAATTGATTTTTTTTGTCTTTTAGGATTTTTTTTTCCAAATTTGCTTCAGATCCACCGCTGCTAACAATGGCTACTTTTTTTAAAAAAAAAAATTACACTCTTTAAGGACAAGTTTTTTTGGGGGGTAAGTCACTCTTTTGGGAGGCAAGTCACTCTTGTTTGATATGAAAGAAGAGATAGGTCATAGGGGTTTTAATTAATTAATTAATTTTTTCTATATACATAGTGTTGGGTTACTTGATTTAGGTGTAGTGGGTACATTCACAAATTCATACCTTCCTACAAAAACATGATAAACATGTTGAAGGGGGTACTAGATACTCCATAGTTAGCCACCAATGCATCAATTGTAGAGAATTCCCCCTTAATTGGGGGTCCATATGCAAGCAATCTTTTACGCGAAAAAGGATTTTTGTTCTCTAATGAGATTCACTGACGAGCGGCGGCTACGACGGCTAGCGGGATAAGAAATGGGCAAATAAGAAATTGGGAAGAATTGTGAAGGAATGAGGTTTTTTAGGAAAGAAATAAAGCATTACCGTTTTGCTGGGTATCAAAGACTTAATGTTAAACGGCGTTAAGTCACTTATGCTTCCAACCTAAACAACCCTAAATAGCTGTGTTTTATGCGTGAGCCGATTATATATTAAAGTTGCCACGTGTTGCGATCTCCCGCTAGCATAGCATGTGCTGTATTTTTATTAAGACCGCAGCAAATCCAAATGAGTTATTTTTGTGGCCAAAAGGTGAGAGAACGTAGGAAGTTAGTGGGTTGATGCATTAAGTTCAAGGAAGTTAAAGTGGACAGGTGGCAAGATTTCACGGGCTGAAGGTAATCGCCAGACAGTTATTTGTTCAAGCCGGAAGTAACTGCTAGTAACTTCCAACTATCTTCTTAAGTTCAGAGTGGACAAGTGGCAAGATTTCACGGGCCGAAGTTAACTGCCAGATAGTTATTTATTCAGGCCAAAAGTAACTGCCAGTAACTTCCAACTTTCTTCTAAAGGGCATAATAGACAGGTGACAAGATTTCATAGGCCGAAGGCAACTGCCAGGTAGTTATTGTTATAGGCCAGAGAAAATCGTTGGTAACTTCCAGTCAGTTGGAATTGCCTGCTGTCTATAAATTTTAGAAATGAAGATGAAGAAAAACTTCCTCAACCACTAATCCTTCTCAGGATCCTTTATCTTTAGGAGTAGATTAATTTAGTCTAACTTTTAATCCATTTCTAGTAGACAAACTTTTAATTTTGTGTAATTGCTTTCGGTTCGAGTTTAAGTTTAAGCACTTGGGGATTTGCATTTTCAGACTATGTTTGGTAATGTAACTTCAACTCATTTTATTTCAGTTTAATGCCTACAAGTTCTTTTGGTTCTTTTTTGTCATTCACGCCTGGACCTTGGAGGGAATCACCCCTTCCTCTCATACAATCGCCTGACATTTCAATCACAATTCATGAGGGGTTGTGATCACACATACTCATTTAGGTTGAGACATACCCTGGCATGCCTGTGTAATCCATCGGCCTTAGAAGACCAATTTTAGTGCGAACAGTTAGCATGTGGTTCAACTTTAATAAGAACCCCTTCATCAGTTTTAATATACACGGCCTATACTCTACCAGCCATACAAAGTCAGCTACCCATAATTTATAGAAGAGCCTGAACATATAAAACATTTGCAAAAGGACTTGTTGAGACAAAAGGCAAGTATAACTAAAAAAACAGAAACATTATATCACAGTCACAGGTAATTGCTTCCATCTCTAGCAAACTTAAATGGGTGCACAATTTTCAATCTAAATCATTTGAAATAAGTATTTGAATAAGTGAAAAATCAAGCCAACAGATTAACTTCTCAATTTAAGATTTAATGATATAGCAAATGGCCCATATAAGGTTCTCCCCTAGTACCATATTCATTTAGTGTCACAAGGACCTCATATCCTTATCAGTCAAACTGATTGAATAATTTGGGTCCCAATTTCTAAAACTAGAACCACCACTCAGAAGACCAAATCCAGAAACTATAGCCATTATTTGGACCATCAAACACAAGAGTAATGATCCTGGGAAAAAGAGGTCGCCTACTTCTCATTCACATTCGAGCAATCTACATTATGAAAATAGTATATCTTCTAAAAATACCAACAGTTCAAGGTATAAAGTCAAAGTCTGTTTGGGGTTGTAAAAGATACCTGGTTTCTAGCCCCCCTAAAGTCTGAACAAATAGCTTCCCTAAAATCTGAACGAAATCTTCACCTACTAACACTAATAACTAAAGCCTTAAAGCTAATTATTGCCTGTCCAAAATTAATAGCTATCCAATTCTTCAATAAATTAAGCCAATCTCTGTACTAATCTATGCTTAGAAGCTATTTGAATTTAAATCATTATATTCAGGAGTGGCTATTTAATATTTTAAAAGGGTATTGGCATATTCCTTCTTCTATGAGATGTTATTAATCGATTTTGACGTAACAATGTACTTATGCAGTTAAACTTATGTACATACTCACCTCGTGAACAATATCAAGTATATAATGATAAGGATCTGTGAACCCACGGAAAAGCGTGGTGCCCACAAGGGAGTTTGGTAAAAAAGATAAGTAGGGTGAAAGACAACAAACAAAAAGGAGTCGCCACCTCATTTTTTAGGGAAAAGAGGAAAACCACAAAAATGTTTTATTTTCAAAACCACATGACTCCATTAAAGGAAAAGAAAAGTCTTTGAAACCAGAAAATTGGATTCGGGGGCTAAGTTACGACGTGGGAAGGTTCTAGGCAAAGCCCATAAGCACCCACATCGCCCGAGTTGGTCTCTTAATTTGATTGGGCTAACTTAAGATTTTTTTCACTCAAATATCAGCATATATCATCACAAGGCAGCATACATAACATATATTCCATCCAATCATTCATGCATAATCAAACAAATAAAACAAAACAAAAAGAAAGAAAAGAAAAGAAAAGCCTAGGATACTTGGATCCTAGAATGGACTTGAGCCTCACGAAGAGCGCCTACGTACCATGCAGCAAAATATATGGATCAAAGTCCACGTAGTTCGAATAGAATAGGATTACAACCTAATACAAACCTATAGTAAAAACCCTAGGTTTCCTTGTTCAAGAATGTATTGAATAATCCAAAATTGAAAACTTCCACAAGAGGAAAACTTTGATAGAAAACTAGAATTTTATTAACAAAGGAAACCCTTGATAATTACCATGTGTTCATATTAAGAAATAACCCTAGGAGGGAGAAGAGAAAAGAAAGAAGAAGAAAGTGAATTAGGGCACTTCATACCCTACTTACCTGAGTGCAAAAGTTCCAAGCATTAGCAATTTCAAGCAATAGCAGCCCTATTTGCAATAGGACAAGTGTCACACCCCATTTTTGCACCACCTTACTAGGGCTCATCATTTCATGCATGTTTTTGTTTTGTTTTTGAGTCTAGTCACTTGCATTAGTTTTCTAGAGTCACAAGGACAATGGATATGAATTTTGGTTAAATTTAGAGTTGATTTTGAGGGATAATAAGAGCTTTTGTCACTTGAGGGGCATAATCGTCTTTTAAGTCACAAACTTTTCATTCGACCTTGAAATGATCTCCAAATTGTCAATTGGAGTTCATATGGATGTATATGAGGTATTTCTAGGTTCAATTTGATGAATCAATGGCTCGAGATTAAATTGGCTCGATGTAGTTCAAGTTGGTTAATTGACCTTCCTTTGGGTTAACTCAAATTGATTCACAATTACCAACCAAATCTTTTCAAATTGACTTTAATTAGTCATCATTTTATCCCCAAAAGTGTTTTATAAGGTTTAATTTTGATATGGAAAGTATTTGGTTTGATCCTATGTGCATACCTATGCTTAGCGAAGGTAGAGTATAGCGGTTAACCGCCTTTGTCAAACCTAACCATGCCCCCATGGTTAGTGGTTTTCACCCTAAAATGTTCAAAAATGTATTCCTCATCGAAACACGGTCGTTTTGGCTTTTGTTTCATCAAAATCGGAGTTAATTTGCCCCCTGAAACATTTCTAGAAGAATTAGGAGGCAAAATAGGAGAAAAATCCGAAGTGGGCTCGGGTGACCACCCAGCCCCGGGCGGCTAGCCGCCTGGGCCTAAGTGGCTAGCCGCCGAGGCCCTGGTGGTCACCCAAGAGCACTTTCCTATTTGCTCTATGCTTCTTTGCTGAAGCGGATTTCTTCCTATTTTGACGAACAAAGACTCTTTTGGACGAGTTTCCTTCTAATTTTTGGTAACTTCTGAGTTATTTAAGTCCCAAGGGGGTCTCTAATAGCCCTTGGATTAATTTTTAGGGTTTTAATCCCAGCCATTGGTTTATCCTAATTGAAGTCTATAAATACCCCCCATGCTTCAACACAAGAGAGCCACTTTATGCCTAAAAACCTAAGTGTTTGAGAGAGAATAAGAGAGAGAGACTTGAAGGAGAGCTAGAGGACCTGCTATAGCCTTGAAGAACATTGATTCAAGTCATCCACAAGAACAAGAGAGAGTCTATACAGCAGCAAGGAAGGCTTTCCTAAGGTATTCTTCCTTTCTATTCAAGCTTAAACTAGGGTATCATGTAGAATAGCTTTATTGCATGCAATGCTTATGATTTCTACCATGGATTGAGGTTTCTATTAGTTAATACATGTGATAATAATGATGTTCATGATGAGTTTTGCATGCTTTAGAGTTTAGTTCATAGGTCTTAATGCATAGGTGTGATTCTTGTGCTTCTGTTGTCCTTGTTTTAGAATAGGGTCATTGCATGCTAGAGTTAGGTTTTTTTGTCATGTTCTATTGCTTTAGTTGGTTATATGCATGATTTAAGTTCTGTTTAGTTTAATTTTAGCATGTTTAGAGTTTGTTTTGTGTGTTTTCAAGTATATTTATGAGTTTAGGGTTTTAGTGTCCTTGTTTTAGGTTAGTTCCATACAGCATGTTAAAGTAGAGCTTTTCATTGATTTTTCTTCATAGTTGCTGTATGTGTTTTACATATGGAGTAATTATGATATCTTTGCATGCATGTTAGTTGATTTCTAGGGGTTTTATGCATGATATGGTTCTAAGGTTGTGTTAGAGCTTATTATTATTCGCTGTTTTTTTGCTGTTAGCATGTTTAGTGGATGATTTTAGGCCATAATACTATTCTGTCCAGATTTATATATCATTGTGTTTGCATGGTTTTGAGCACGTGTAAGGGTACAAATAGGTGTGGTAATTGTCCTATGGCAAATAGGGCTGCCATTGCTTGAAATTGCTAATGTTTGGAGTTATCGCTCTTAGGTAAGCGGGTGTGAAGGTGCCCCAATTCACCTTTCTTCCTTAACTCTTTCTCTTCTCCCTCCTAGGGTTAATTTTTAATATGAATCTATGGCATAATCAAAGGTTTCCTTAACCAATAAAATTCTGGTTTTTGTTAAATTTTCCATCTTGTGGAATTCTTTCCAAATTCAAACTTGGTTTATTCAACTCTCTTTCAAATAAGGAAACCTAGGGTTTTTACCATAGGTTTATATTAAGATTTAACCCTATTTCTAATCGAATTACGTGGACTTTGATCCATCTATTTCGTTGCATGGTACGTAGGCGTTCTTCGTGAGGCTCAAGTCCGTTATAGGATCCCAGTATCCTAGGTTTTCTTGTATTTTATCTTTTATTTTCTGTTTTATTTTGCTTCTTATGCATGGATGGATGAATGGAATATATGATATGCATGCAATTCTTGTGATGATATACTTGCTGATTTTTGTATGGAAAGATCTTAATTTAGCCCAAATAAACTGAGAGACCGAAAGGGTGACATGGGTACCTATAGGCTTTGCCTAGAACCTTCCCATGTCATAACTTAGCCTCCGAATCCCCGATTTATTTGGTTTCCAAAAGATTGTTTTTGCCTTTCCTTTTTAAACATGGAGTCATTCAAATTGTTTTCTTAAAACAAAACTATTTTTAGGGTTTTCCTAGTTTCCTTTAAAAAATAAGGTGGCGACTCTTTTTCTTTTTCAACCAATACCTAATTCCCCTTTCAAACCCCTTGTGGGCCCAATTTCCAGGGTTCACAGTTTGGCGACTCCACTGGGGATTTGTGGGCTAGACTCTATAAAGTTTAATTGGGCTAAGTTAATTTCTTGTGTTTAATTAAAATTAATCACATGCATCCACTTGATTGTGTGCTTTCATTTATTGCATTGTGTGCGAAAATTGTTGCATGATAGGTTCGATTGTCCCTCGATGTATCCTTGCCAACGATGGGCCTAGTTTCAACCTTGGTTTTCCTGATTCCAAGTGTTGGGGCAAAAGCTATCAACCTCTTTTGCCTAGTACCCTTGGGTATATTAAATGAGTTATTCACGTACTGTTGGAGCCACGCGGCGTTCTTGATGCCACATGTGGTTAGGTATCAAGATTGCTCAAGCAAGTGAAGCATCCTAGCCTATCCTCTCTTAGTTTATGTAGTGGGCCTTGTAGGACACTACAGTCTCACCATTATGCACCCACAATTGTTTGTAATGATGCTATACCGTGTTTGTGGTGTGAGGCTTTATATCTTATGCCCTTAACATATACCTTTAAACCCTAACCTTTGTTAAGGTCATGGGTTAGGAGAAATAAGTTAAGGAAATAGGATGTAAAGCTATGTTTGTGATGTGCTAATCCTTGGGAATTAATTAAACCTAATTGAAGGACTCTATACCCTATTCTTTTAAACATACCCTTAATCCATGACCCTTGTAAAGGTAATTGGATAAAAGGAATGAATTAATTGAATATGGTGTAAAGACCAGATTCATTAAGGAAAATATGGAGGTTTAGGACAAGTCCTTAGGCTAAAGGTTAAAACCTTTCTATTAGTAGACGTGCTGGCTTGGATCCGCAATCCGCAAGGGCGTCTAGTGAGTGTTGAATCTACCCATTAGACAGACATGGCCGACGAAAGAACTAGTGAGGGGCACTTTGACCTTGAGGCTTGCCTGAAAGCCGTCATGACTAAGCTTGATCATACCGCCGAGACCTTTGACATAGCTCCCTCTCTCTCTATGTGTATAGTGCAATTAACCTCCTCTATGTGCTGAATATCATGTCCTTTATATAGAGAACTGACCCCCTAAACCAATGGCTAAGATTAATTCATTAAATAATGATCCTAGGGCTATTAGAGACTCTCTTGGTGCTCAAACAACTCAAACTTACACACTCCTAAGCTCAGACAAGTTGTTTTGGTAGAGGAAACTGTCAAAAGAGGGAAGATAGAGTCAGAATTTGAGTTGAGAAAAGAGTCTCTCGGGTGACCATCTAGGCCTGGACGATTAGCCGTCTGGGCCTAGACGGCTGACCGTCCAGCCCCGGACGGTTACCCGAGGCCCTCCTATTTTCACTCCGCTTTTGACTCCCACTTGCTGTAGAAGTCCTAAAATCTTCAAATTAAGTCCGATTTTGACGAAATAAAAGCCAAAACGACCGTGTTTCGAAGGGGAACACATTTTTAAGCATTTTAGGACAAAAATCCTCAACCATGGCTGCATGGTTAGGTTTTACAAAGGTGGTTAACCATGGTGCTTCACCGTCGCTAAGCTGGGTTTGTACACAAGGTCAATCCAAATGCTTTCCCAATCGAAATTCGATCTTTCTAAACATGTTTAGGACATAAATAAAGCCCAATTGAAGTTAAATGAGAGAAAATGGATTGGGTCTTATGAGTCAATTTGAGCAAACCAAGAAAGGGTCTTTTAGCTAACCCGAACCATTACGAGCCGAATTGATCTTAAACCATTAATTCATGAAATTGAACCTATATATAGACTCTATATAACTATATGAACTTGATGGGATGACTCGGGATCCATTCCAAAGTCAAATGGAAAGTATACGGCTTAAAAGACAATTATGCCCTTTAAGTCGCAAAAGTTCTTGTTGATCATCGAGATGAACTCCAAATCACTTCAAAATTCATAGACATGATATTCAACGCCATAGAAACTCAATGCAAAAGACTAGACTTGAAAAGGACTCAAAATCCTACATGAAATGATATGTCCTAGCTAAGGTGACAAAAATGGGGTGTGACAGAAGCCCCTCATTGGTGAACAAGTTTCACTTGTGAGCCAATGATAAAAGAACAACCCATTTTTGTTCGATGGATTAATCTCATTAATACCAACAAACTCAAATGGAACCATAAGAATAGACTTCGTCATATCTGAGTATGCGACGATTTCATCGAAGCAAAGAATTGATTGCATTGCTATGCATGCCAACTTCGTTGGTGCGCTCATGCAAATGCTTGCACTATTAGTGATATAACAACACTTTTTTATTTGATGGATTAATACCAACAAACTCAAATGGAACCATAAGGATAGACTTCGTCATATCCAAGCATGCGACGATTTCATCGAAGCAAAGAATTGATTGCATTTTATGCATGCCAACTTCGTTGGTGCGCTCATGCAAATGCCTTTACCATGCACTAATTGCATTAGTGATATAACAACACATTTTTGTTTGATGGAGTAATCTCATTAATACCAACAAACTCAAATGGAACCATAAGGATAGACTTCGTCATATCCAAGTATGCGACGATTTCATCGAAACAAAGAATTGATTGCATTTCTATGCATGCCAACTTCGTTGGTGCACTCATGCAAATGCCTGCACTAATTGCATTAGTGATATAACAACAATTTTTGCTTGATGGATTAATCTCATTAATACCAACAAACTCAAATGGAACCATAAGGATAGACTTCGTCATATCCAAGCATGCGACGATTTCATCGAAGCAAAGAATTGATTGCATTTCTATGCATGCCAACTTCGTTGGTGCGCTCATGCAAATGCCTTTACCATGCACTAATTGCATTAGTGATATCCACATGGTCTTCTCATGATGCAAAGCTAGTTGCACTAGTGCATCACAAGGTATCCTACCAATTTCATTGGCATTCTCAAAACGAGTTATTTCATAACTCATAAATCATCATTTTTTGTGAATTATTGGTGAATTGAATGTCCATCAATTCAAAACCAAGTGCATTTCATGCCAGTCTCACTGGGGACAACAAAGGTAGTGAGTTATTTCATAACTCATGACTCATCACTTCATGTGAAATTATGATTTCATGCCACTTTCAGTGGAAATAACAAAGATGGGGAGTTATTTCATAACTCTGGAATCATCATTTCATGTGAAATTATGCCACTTTCTGTGGGAGCAACAAAGACAAGGAGTTATTGCATAACTCATGGATCATTTCATGCCACTTTCTATGGAAGTAACAAAGACATGGAGTTATTTCATAACTCATGAATCGTCATTTCATGTGAAATTGTCTTTATCACATGATATGAGACCCAATTGCAAGTCAATTGATTCAAAATCAAGCTCATTTCTTATCATTTCATGTGAAATTATCCTTATCACATGGAATGACAGTGCACTGGGAGTCATTCAACTCAAAATCAAGTTCATTTTATGTGAAATTGTCTTTATCACATGAAATGATAATGTATTGAGAGTTATTCAACTCGAAATCACGTTCATTACTTATCATTTCATGTGAAATTATCTTTATCACATGAAATGATAAGTAATGAACGTGATTTCGAGTTGAATGACTCTCAATACATGAAATGACATTGAATTGAGAGTTAATTGATTGGAAATCAAGCTTATTTCATGTCATTTCATGTGAAATTATCTTTATTACATGATACAACATTGATTTTGAAAGTCAATTGATTGAAAAACAATGTGCATTTCATGCCCTCTTCTCAAAGATAGCAAGTTACTTCGTAACTAGTATAGCTTATGAATCATCATTTCATGTTAAGTTATCTTTATCACATGATTAGCAAGTCATTTCATGTGAAATTATCTTTATCACATGATATGATATCACTATCATCTCCTAGAGAATTGAATTCCAAGACTTGCAAGTCAATCAATTCAACACTAAGCTCATTTCATGAGAAAGCCATTTATCATGGCTATTACAATTCCTCGTTATGCAGGTGAATACAATCACCCAAGATTCAAAAATTTCATTGAAACTTGATAAACTTGAGGGATATATTCATCCCATAACTCAAGGATTGCACAAAAAGTCAATTTGGAGAAGTTTAGAGGTCGCAAGCGCGCGAGACGGGGCAAATGGGCAAAGCGGGCTAGGGTGACCATCTGCCCTCAGATGGTCAACCGTCCAGGGCAAGACAGCTGACCGTCCAAGGGGGGACGGTTACCCGAGGCCCTCATGAAAAATTCTGGGTTTTTAAAAACCCAACACTTGCATCCTCATTCCCACATTTTCCTAGCTCGAAAATTAGAGAGTTTCTCTCTCTAAACTCTCATCCTATCTTCTCCTTCTCTCATTCTCTCATTCCTACTTCAAAAACATTCAATCCAAGCATCAAATGCACATCAAACAACAACAAATCAAGCCCATTTAACAATCAAAACAACCAATTCACATCATCTTGTGAAATCAAACCAAATCAAACCCATTTTTCACAAACCCAACTCCATCATCGAGGATGTCATCAAGCAAGGACTCAAGCACCAAGTATCCATTCTATGGGGTCAAAAGTAAGTACAAGGCACCACTCTACGATACTCCACAAGATAGGGTGTTGCTTGAACCCGACAGGCATCTCTCATTCCTCCATTCCCAACAAGAATTAAGTTTACCCAACTTAACACTTTTCTTTTGAATCTTTCGATTCTTTTGATGAAATTGCATTCCTTTCTACTTCTTTTGAATACCCCTTGGGTTATTGAGTGATATCCCTTGATTTGGCAAGGATTGAACACACAAATTCTTTTCATTTGAAAGCTTGAAAAATGGCACCCGCCAAGTGTTCGATAAAATTCCCAAGTGAAATAAAGATGTTCAATCTTCACCAAATCAATATATATCAACAAGTAGACCTTCAAGTGAGTAATATGCTATGATTTAGCAAGGATTGATCATACAAAATTTTTTCGTTTCAAGGCTTGGGAGGTGTCACCCACCAAGTGTTCGATAAAATGCCCAAGTGATAAAAAAGTGTTCAATCCTTGCCAAATTAAGGCACATGAACAAGTAAACTCATAAACATACATTAGCAATTCATTTCATGAATAAAAACAACTTTTTGACATCTTTTAGAAAACAATTTAAAACCAATTGCTAGTGTAGGTTTATTATTTCCATGTTCTTTTAACTAACTCTCAAGGTATTTTCAATGGCTATAGCCCAACTTTTAGGACATGCGCACTAAGTCCTCCATCAAAGGGCTCATTGAATGGTTGCGGAACATGGAAAACTTCCAACCTATTTCCAAGGGCCATGTCGAAAAGGCCGGTTTCGGTCCATTCCTAGACTCTTTATGGAACGATCAATGTGATAGGCAAGCTTTGCTAGCCTTGTCTGAGCTATGGTGGGACACCACCAATACATTCCATTTTGGCTTTGGGGAGATGACTTTAACTCCCAAGGACTTCACCATGATCACGGGCTTAAGCATTAAAGGCAAAAGCTTGGAGTTCTATGAGGAGGCTCACACGGATGAGGATTATCTCCTAGCTTACTTGGGATGGAAGTTGAGGTAATCAAGAAAGCAGTGCGCCGCACTTGGCTTTTCAACAAGTTTGCCAAACAAAGGGAGAGCGAGGGTGCGAGCCCCGATTGTATTACAAGGGCATTCCTTCTGTACATGATCTCATGCACATTCTTTGCCAGGACGGGCGACCTAGCCCCTTTGGGTCTTCTTGCAAGCATGGAGGATGTTGACAAGATTAGGAAATTCAACTAGGGAGGGGCTGCTCTAGCCACCATGTATCACACAATGTGTGACATGTCACGCGGTGTGACCAAGGACTTCGGTGGGATGCCCTTTGTTTGGGAGGTAATGCTACTTCCCTTTCATTTCCTTTTTCCTTTTTCTTATATTATCTTTTCTTTTTGACTCTTTTCTCAACTTTTGACAGGTTTGGTGCTATGAGTACCTCAACCTATGTCGCCCATCCCTTGCTGAGGAAACCATTGAATGGCCTACCCTCAAGAATTACTCCCCTAGTTATGTGTCCATCCGGGCGGCGAATCGTCATGATTACGCCTTTGCTAGAGCTCACCTAGCAAGCCTCACTGCTGATATGGTGAAATTCTTTCCCTATTCTTTTCCTTTTCTTTTTACTCCCAATTTCTCATTTTGGATTTTTGAACAGATTGAATGGAATCCATGGAAGATATGGGTACCAATGCTACCCAAGCAATGCATTCCTAGCCTGATGCTGACTGGCAAGAGGGTGCTCTTGGAAGGCCCCGTGGGTAGGTACTGGTACTTAGGGGAGCGTGTCTTACGACAAGTCATGGGTGATGTGAATGCCGCCATGGCTCCAATGCCTCCACCACTTAACATGAGGCATGCTAACTTGATGGAGGGGGAGGAGTTGTGGGATGCCTTGAGAGGCTGGGATGCGGAGGAGTTCACTTCTCCTGACATTGCATATGACACTTTCTGCCTCCAATATCTGATGAGGCCTAGGGTGACAGGCCTTCCTCCTCAGGGGGTAAGTCTTTAACATTCTCCTAGCCTTTTCTTTTGATAGAGACTCTATTTAATAGGTGAACACTTGCAGGGTCGACGAGCACGAGGGCATAGCTCAACAGTGGGCTCAGGAGTGGTTCCTGGCTCTGAGGATGATCAGATGGAGGGGGATAGGTCACTACCCTTGCCTCAGCCTAATTGGTTCATTGATTTGTGCTGTGGGTCAGACTTTGTCAAGACTGCCATTACTCATCCTGTATTCGATGAATCCCCCAGGATCGACCCAAATCGAGAACATGTGAGCTCTCTTTATGGGTATTTCTTTCTTTCTTTGAACATTACCTTCAATTTTATCCTTATTGATTATCCTAGGTGCCTGCGGCATATGCCCAAGAGTTTATTGACCTGAGTGAGGGCTTGAGGCGTGACCTTGTGAGGATGAGCCTAGCCAAATCCATGGCGGAAGCTCGTTTGGATGTCATGGTAAGTGTTCAACCCATTTTAAAGTTCCTATTTGTGGTTTTCAACCAACCCTATTCTCATACTTGACTTCTTTGCAATGGATTTTGTATATGCAACCACCACCAGCAATGCGCCCTCCTAGAGCACCTCGTGGGGGTCGTGACGGAGCTGGGCCGAGCCGCAAAAGAAGCTCTGGGAACCGCTGAGTTCATTTACTCTCTTGTTGGGCTTGTAGAAACAATGAGACAATGGCTATCTTTTTCATTTCATGCTTGTGTTTTGTAATTGCCACCTAAAACCAACTCTCTTATCCCTTGCTATGGATACTTGTTGTGCTTGTTTGAATCTATCATGATGATGTTATGGTGCCTTTCTCATGAAAATTTGAGTCAATGTGAGTTCATAGGAGTGAAAATGGCCTAAAAAGGCCATCCGAACGCGAAAATAGGCAAAACCGGGCGAAACAAGGCGAAACAAGGCAAAACAAGGCGGGGGCCTCGGGTGACCATCTGGCCCCGGACGGTTAGCCGTCTGGGCCTAGACGGCTGACCGTCCAGCCCCGGACGGTTACCCGAGGTTGACGCGTATTTTCGCGATTTTTCAAGTTTTTTCCTATTTTGACGATTCTACTCCTTCTAGGACTCGAATTTGTGACCCTTTCCCTATAAAAACACATAAGGGGAGCCTTCTAACTCACCTATTTTCATTGACAATAATTATGGAAGCCTTGGATGGGTTCTTAAGGGGGTTTTTGGCAGTCATGGCTACCAAAGACAAAACTGAGTTTAAGCGCTTCGGCTTAGAACCATTGCTCTCCATAAGGCACATGAAGCTCGAGACGGCTCTTCTCACTGCAGCTACATACTTCTAGGATCCTCAACTCCATGTCTTTCGATTCAATTATGAAGAATTATGCCCAATCATGGAGGAATTCTGTGCTTTATTTGGAGTTTCGCCCGCAGGGCCATTCATTCTTCCTACACCTCGCTCTGATTACCTTGCTTCCTTCTCGGATTTTCTTGGCATTCCTCAAAGGGATGCAACGATCTTTGTCAAGGATCATATGGTGGACTTAATGAAGTTAGCAACCTCATTCTTGGCTCATGATAGCGAAGGTACTCTGACTTTCACCCCTCAAATTCAGCGTGCACTCGCTTTCTGTTTAATTGGTCGCTTTCTCATCTCCACTGGCACTCTTCAAGCCCCTGTTCAATTATGCGAGTTAGTTGCCCCTCTTCTCAAGCGACATAACATCATTCCTTTGGTATTAGCTGAAACCTTGAATGGTTTAGATAAAGTTTATGGCAACCCCAAAGCGCCTTTAGAAGGTAGCCCATTTTTACTGCAAATGTGGCTGCTCGAGCACTTGAACTTTCTATCTCCCACCACTATCACTCCATACAAGCCCCAACACTTCTGTCTACATCGAGTTGAACTCCCTGGGCCATTCTCTTTAAGAGATTGGTTGGGTTATTTCCAAACACTGTCATGGCGGAACATCAAATGGTACGTCTTCACATGGGGGTGTAAAGAGCAGGTACTTTTTCGAACCTCGGGGTGTGCTTTTGTCAAGCTCATAGGACTGAGATCGACTTCCTTCTATTAGACTTCGAGAATTCTTCGCCAGATGGGCGCCATGCAAACCATACCGTCCTTAACAGGACCTTGTTGCTCTGTAGAACCTGTCGGTCCTACCATAATCAAGTGGGCGAGGACTCGCTGGCCTACAGACCTGAAATTGACTCGGATTACCAACACTGAAGGACCTTTCGAGATGAATAAAGAATACAAGCAATGGTTGAAAGATGATTTGGGCGAAAGGGAGACTTCTCGTCGAGAAAGAATTTATGACCTTATCAAGGACACGAGACTTGGACTTTGCAGAGAAGACATTCTTGAAGCAGTGGAGGCATCCCACGGCCATGACTTGCGAAAGAAAAGAAGACTTGATAGAGAAAGATAGAAGACAAACAAAATGACTCTGAAGAAACTCAAGAGGACTTAAAGACTCAAGGAATAGAATATCTATGGCATGTCGATAGTTCTTTTACTTAACACCAATAAATTGTTGTGTCAAACAATTAGTTTCAAATGAATTGCCAATAATAATCTACTTTCGAGATTTTGCTGTGATTGTGTTGTTTGGACCGCACCCAATGTAACTTTATGGGCTGCCTACGTATCCCCATTTTCTTTTTTCTTTTTCTTTTTTTTTTTCTTTTTTTTTATTTTTTTTTTCTTTTGGGGAATCAGGTCCTCGTAGTTCAAATGCCTTAACTTTTGCCTAGGCCACCTTTACAGGTTTTCAACCTAGCAGGCCTTATACATAATACTTCTTTAATTGATCCAAATTGGTAGGACGAGCGAACTCGATCCCATCCAAATCCATAAGTCGAACAGCCCCTGCTGGCAATATCTCCTTGATGACGTACGGTCCTCCCCAACTTGGTTTGAACTTTCCTCACGGATCAAAAATTGGAGCTCGGATCTCTTTCAACACTAAATCCCCTTTCTTTAAGCTTCTGTCTTTGAGATGTTTGTTGAATGCCCTCGCGACTCTTCTCTGGTACCCTTGCACATGGTAGAGAGCCCTCAATCGCCTTTCATCTAGCAATGCCAACTCGTCATAACGACCTTTGATCCAGTCCACCTCTGCCAGCTGACTTTCCACAGCAACCCTTAACAAAGGAACTTCTAATTCTACTGGTAGAATAGCCTCCATCCCATACACTAGAGCATACAGCGTAGCCCCTGTCAATGATCTGACTGACGTTCTGTACCCCCATAATGCCAATGGTAGTTTCTCATGCCAATCAGTGTACGTGTCAGCCGTTTTCTGTAATATCTTCTTGATGTTCTTGTTGGCGGCTTCCACTGCACCGTTAGTCTATGGACGATACGGGGATGACAAGTGATGAACGATCTTGTACTTCTGCAAGAGTTCTTTGGTCTCCTTCTGGAAATGCTGACCGTTATCTAAAATAACCTCATGCGGTACCCTATATCGGTAGATAATGTTGAGCTGTATGAACTGCGCCACCTTTTTAGCATTCAAAACTTTGAAGGAAGCTGCTTCCACCCACTTGGTAAAGTAATCGATGGCTACCAAGATGTATTCATGACCATTGGATGCCTTCGGCTTAATCTGTCCGATGATATCTATTCCCCATACTGCAAACGGCCATGGGGTTGACATGCTTGTTAGGGGCATAGAGGGCAAGTGTTGTCCGTTGGCGAAGAGTTGACACTTATGGCACTTCTTGACATGGGCATAGCAATCCCTTTCCATTGTAGACCAGTAATACCCTAATCTCATGATCTTCTTAGCCAACATGTATCCATTCATATGCGGAGCCCCCACTCCTTCATGGATTTCTTCGATGAGTTTTCTGGCTTCTTCCTCCGTGACACACAGCAAGTGAATTCCGTCGTAAGACCTCCGATACAGTTTTCCTCCGCATACCACATAATGGCTTGCCAATCTTCTTAGTGTTCGCCTATCCACGCGAGATGCTTCCTCTGGATATTCCCTTTCCTCGATGAGCCTTCTTATGTCATAAAACCAAGGGTGGTTATTGTCACACCCCATTTTTGCCACCTTAGCTAGGGTTTGTCATTGCATGTGTCTTTTTGTTTCCTTTTTGAGTCTAGTCTTTTGCATTAAGTTTCTAGGGTCCTAAGGATGGTGTGTATGAATTTTGGTTCGATTTGGAGTTGATCTTGAGGGTTAATAAGAACTTTTGTGACTTGAGGGGCATAATCGTCTTTTTGATCACAAACTTTCCATTTGACCTTGAAATGATCTCCAAGTTGCCAATTGGAGTTCATATGGTTGTATTTGAGGTATTTGTGGGTTCGATTCGATGAATTGAAGGTTTGGGATTAGAATGGCTCAACAAGGCTCAGGTTGGCTAAGAGACCTACTTCGGGATAGCCCGAATTGGTTCATGATTTTCACTCTATGACTACTCATTTGACCTTGATTGGTCTTAATTTCATCCCCAAATGTGTTTAGGGAGGTTGAATTTCGAATTAGAAAGCATTCGGTGCGACCCTATGTGCATACCTAAGCTAAGCGATGGTGAGGCATAGTGGTTAACCACCTTTGTAGGGCCCAACCATGCAGCCATGGCTAGGGTTTCTTTCCCTCAAGTGACTCAAATTACATTCCCCTTCGAAACACGGTCGTTTTGGCTTTCGTTTCGTCAAAATCGGAGTTCATTTGGGCCCTGAAACACATTTGGAAGTCGAAGGGGTCAAAAATGGGCATAAGGTGACATGGCCTCGGGTGACCACCCAGGCCTGGGCGGCTAGCCGCCTGGGCCCAGGCGGCTAGCCGCCCAGCCCCAGGTGGTCACTCGAGCCACTTTCCTTTTTTGAGCTTTGACGCGACTCCCTCCCTATTTCCTCGGATTTGCTCGCCTTCAGCCGCCATTTAACCCTAATTTCAGCCCTATTTGACCTACTTGAGCCCCAAGGGAACCTCTAAGAGCCCTTGGATCAATCCCTAGGGTTTTAATCCCAACCATTGAGGGTTTTCCCTCAATCCCTATAAATACCCCCTTATACTTCAGCAATAGGGGAGGCAAATTTTCTGAAGTGAGAGGGACATTGGAGGCTATGGCAGCCATCCTTAGGGTAGTTTAACCTATATTTTGAGTGAGAGAGTGAGAGAGAGAGCTTGAAGGAAGGCTGGAGCATTGCTTGAAGGCTTGAAGGAGGTTGTTTCCAGCAGCACACAAGAGGAGGAGGACTCTCTACAGCAGCCACAAAAGGTATACCCCTCCCCCTTTCTCTCTTTCATTCAAACTAGGGTTTCTTGCATAGCTTTGCATTACTTCATGTTAAAAGCTTATTGTTTTATCATGTGTTGATGCTTCTAATGCTTAGAATACATGATTAGGATATTGTTTATGGCTAGTTTTGCATGATATAATGTCATTCTATGTGGTTTTATGAGTGTTTGTGTTTTTAGGGTTTTTTTTAGAGTCTTTTCTAGGGTTTTACATGGAATAGTCATTATTTCATGTTCAAGTTTGTGTCTTTATCATGTCTTATTGCTTCTATTAGTTAGTATGCATGATTAGGATAATATTCATGGGCTGTTTAGTATGCTAGGATGCTATTCCATGTGATTTACTGCATGTTTGGGACTTTAGGGTTTCCTTAGTGCTGAAATTGGTTTTCTGCATGAAATAACACTTTTGCATATTGAAGCTTGTGTTTTTATTGTGTTTTGTTACTTCTATTAGTTAGTATGCATGATTAGGATAATGTTTATGGGCTGTTTAGTATGCTAGGATGCTATCCCATGTGAGTTAATGCATGTTTGCAATTCTAGGGTTTCTCTTGTGCTGAAATTAGGTTTTCACTTAGAATAGCTATATTTCATGTGCAAGCTTGTGTTTTTATCATGTGTTGATGCTTCTATTGATTAATATGCATGATTAGAATGATGTCCACAATGAGTTTTGTATGATTTAGAGTTATTTTATGTGATTTTGAGCACAATTGTGATTCTAGGGTTTCATTCATCCTTGTATTAGGAAAGTAGCATATAGCATGATAGCTTAGGGTTTTTCTTTGTGTTTTCTTCATAGTTGATATATATGTGCTGCATATTTGATAACTATGATATTCTTCTGCATTCATAGTAGTGGATTTTAGTGTTTTTTGCATGTCATTGCATGTAGGGTTGAATTAGGGTTTTAGTTAGCTTATGATTCATGTTATTGCATGACTTGTGGTTGATTTTAAACCTTATTTCAATTCTGTCAAGATCTGTTATTTGTCATTGATATGATATTTTGAGCATGTGTTAGCCCATGTTTGGGCATGATAATGGCTTGATTTGGAATCTAGCTTGTTTGGTTGGTATTTTTGGTATGTTTTGCATGGAAATTGCAGGTGCTTTGACAGGTACAACAGGTGCAACTACCCCACCAATGTGGGGAGGTTATTTTGGCTATTGTGAGATGAAATCTTACAAATAAGGTAATTACCCTATGCAATAGGGTGGTTACTTTGACAGGTTGCTTTTGCTTAAGGTAAGTAGGGTGTGAGGGTGCCCCAATTCACCCTTCTTTCCTTCCTTTGAAACTTTCCCTTTCTCCCCCCCTAGGGTTGTTTCCTAATAGAGGGGTATGGTAGATTCTATAGTTTCCTTTCAATAAAAATACCTTTTAAATCAAAGTTTCCATCTTTTATCAAAATTCTATATTTTACCAAAAATCTTTTGAGAATCATTTATTTTGGAAACTTACCATGTTTTTACTTAAAAGGAAACTTAGGGTTTACCATAGGCCTTGATTAGGTTATAACCCTATTCCTTTTCGAACTACGTGGACTTTGATCCATGTATTTCCATACATGGTACGTAGGCGCTCTTCGTGATGTTCAAGTTTGCCCTAGGATACTAAGTATCCTAGGTTTTCTCCTCTCCCCCTTTCTTTTTTCTGTTTTTCTTTGATTTACTAGATTATATGGATGAATGAATGAATGATATGCATGCTGTCTTGTGATGATAATTGTTGATTTGTGTGTGATTAAGACTTTGATTTAGCCCAATTAAATTAAGAGACCGTTTAGGGCGATATGGGTGCCTATAGGCTTTGCCTAGAACCTTCCCATATTGTAACTTAGCCTCCGAATCCCCGAATTCTCTGGTTTCCAAAAGACTTTTTGCCTTACCATTTTTTTTAAACATGGAGTCAATCTTTTGTTTTCCTAAAACAAAACTGTTTTTTAGGGTTTTCCTTGTTTCCTTTAAAAAATAAGGTGGCGACTCCTTTCCTTTTTTTTTTTTTCAAAACCCCACCTAACCAAATCTTTTCGCCAATCCCTCGTGGGCCCGATTTCTGGGGTTCACAGTTATTTGTTACCTCTCCTTTTTGAATGGAACAGCAATAAACAGGTTTCTCTCTACATTCGATCACGAGCGGTTTCACGCTTCCCCCTTCTGGTATTTCCACCATTGACGCTAGAGTTGCTAAGGCATCAGCGAACTGATTCTTGTTTCTCGACAGGTAATTGAACTCGATCTCCGTAAACTCTTTAGTCAGTGCTTCCAAATAGGCATGATAGGGCAACAACTTCTCATCGCGAGTTTTCCACTCCCCTTTTATCTAACAGATTATCAATGCTGAATCGCCGAACACCTCTAGTTCTTTTATCCCCAACTCTAACGCAGCTTCCAATGCTAGGATGCAGGCCTCATACTCTGCTATGTTGTTGGTGGCTTCGAATCCCAATTTGACTGCTAAAGGCGTGAAGGCTTCTTCGGGCGAGACTAGTAGAACTCCTATGCCATAACCTCTTCTGTTTGCAGCTCCGTCGAAGTAGACTCTCCAAACCTTCTTCTTGATTTCCAGGATATCTTCGTCGGGGAACTCATCATTGAATTGGGTTGATGATGATACGGGGCAACTTGCCAAATGGTCTGCAATGACACTTCCTTTAACGGACTTCTGCGCCAGGTACTCTATGTCGAATTCATTGAGAAGAAGCGACCAACGAGCAGTCTTGTATGATAGGACTGGTTTTTCTAGCAAACACTTCAAAGGATCCAATCGACTTATCAACAGGACTTCAAAAGACATCATGTAATGACGGAGTTTCTGGGTAGCCCATACCAATGCTACGCAAGTTTTTTCTAGCGCATTGTACTTTACTTCATAATCTGTCATTTTTTTGCTCAAGTAGTAGATGGCATTTTCCTTTTTTGACCCTTCAAGGTATTGAGCTAACATAGCTCCCGTCGCGGTTTTGGTAACCGTTAAGTATAACAGTAATGGTTCACCTTTTCGCGGGGGAACCAAGATTGGGGGGTTGCTCAGATGCCTTTTAATGGTCTCAAAGGCTTCTTGACAATCCTCATTCCATTCCTTGGAAACGCCCTTTTTAAGTAGCTTGAAAATTGGCTCGCACACCATGGTCAGATTGGCGATAAAACGACTTATGTATTGAACTCTCCCCAGAAAACCCTAGATCTGCTTTTCTGTTCTTGGTGGCTCCATCTTTGTGATAGCTTTTATCTTCCCTGGATCAACTTCAATTCCCCTCTGAGTGATCATGAAACCCAAAAGCTTCCCTGCGGTGACTCTGAAGGCACACTTCTGAGGATTCAGTCGGAGGTTGTACTTCTTTGCCCGTTCTAGGAACTTCTCCAATGCCGCGAAATGTCCTTCCCGGTCTACAGATTTGACTATCATGTCGTCCACATACACCTCTACTTCTTTATGGATCATATCATGCAATAGGGTCGTAGTAGCTCTTTGGTAAGTAGCCCCAGCATTTCTCAAGCCAAAAGGCATTACCTTGTAGCAATACGTGCCCCACTGCGTGATAAAAAGCCGTCTTTTCCATGTCTCGAGGCGCCATCTTTATCTGATTGTAACCAGAGAACCCATCCATGAAGGAGAGAAGAGCATGGCCTGTTGTACTGTCCACCAACACATCGATATGCGGTAGAGGGAAATCGTCCTTTAGGCTCGCAGCATTAAGGTCGCAGAAGTCAACACACATTCGCACTTTCCCATCTTTTTTAGGCACAGGCACTATGTTAGACAGCCACTCAGGGTACTCCACAACTTGGAGAAACCCGGCATCTAATTGTTTAGTTACCTCTTCTTTTACTTTCAAAGCCCATTCTAGTTTTAATCTTCTTAATTTTTGCTTTATAGGCTTTTTAGTGGGATTAGTGGGGATGTAATGTTGTACTATATCTGGATCAATACCAGGCATATCCTCATAAGACCATGCGAAGGCCTCTACATTGGCTTTTAGAAGTATTATCGATTTTTCTTTTTCAGCAGGCGAGAGAGTTATCCCAATTTTAATTATCCTTGGCAATTCATCTGTCCCTAGATTGATTGATTCCAATTCATCCATGTTAGGTTCGGTAACGCCCTTTTTCCTTTGCTCGACGAGCTCCGGGGGGACGTTATTCTTAGGATCTATATCCATGCCATAGATATCCATAGAAGAGAGAAAGGAAACACTGGAAATAATGAAAAGAAACACTTTATTGACTGAACTAACAAAACAAAACAAAGAAAAGAAAACCCATGTGCCACAACTAGGGAACGACTCCTAACTCCACAAGGTGGGCTAGGCGGACACATTTTATTTTAAAGGAAAACTAAGACAAGCTACTAAGGAACCTACAAGCTACTATCAGGTAAGTCGAGATCCTCGCCCTCACGAATTTCTGCAACGGTACCCTCTTCAAGATACCAATTAAGGAGCGGCACGGCTGCATGGTGAATTGAAGAACACTCGAGATCCGACTCTTCCACAGCAAGAACCGTATCTTGAAACATTGTAACCATGGCTTCCGAATCCATCTGTTCTGCCCAACCCTCGCTCTTCTTTTCCCAATAGTCATCATTGATTGTTTCATCATCAACCATTGTAGCAGTAATGGGATACCATTTAGTAAAGAATATTTCAAACCCCGGAACTCTCGCCTTGGTTGCTTTGTCAATGGATGGTTCGGGGAATCCACAGAATAGGAAATCCTCCCCCTCCTTAACAAAGTAACCATTCAAAGTAGCTTGGTATGGCGAGATTCTAATATTTGGCACCCTCCCTTCTGCTTTTGTTTTGACCCTTTCTCTGCTTCTCTGCAACATCTCCATACGGTCCTTCTTGGAAGGCTCATACCCCAATCCGAAGGTGTAGGTGACAATCCGGCTCTGAACGGATACCGGTATGCCTTGCTGACGGCGTCCTAGTCCCATGCCTGGGAAGAAACTCATTTTCTTCATTATGTCCCCCATATGCAAATTGCCATGAGGGCAAAAGTCGAGAGGTATCAACTCTCTCTGTTCCGGCTCTTTCTCTATGCATTGAACATACTCGAACCCAGACAGTAGTGCTCCAACGGGCTCGGGCTTGATCTCGCAAATGGGTACCCCCGACGACTTCAAGTCATAATCACCTTGGAGTGTGACGATGGCCCCTCCATAAGGGAACTTGACTTTTTGGTGCAATGAAGAAGGTACAGCCCCTGCAGGATGAATCCAAGGTCTCCCCAACAAGAGATTGAAGCACGACGGGACATCCAAGACTTGGAACTCCACTCTGAATTCTGTAGGCCCCATAATCAGTGGCAAAGTGACCACTCCAATCACCTCTCTGCGGGTGTTATCATAGGTTCTCACTGTTTGCCCGGATGGCATGAAATCTGTTGGATCCAACCCCAAGACGGTGGCAGTTCTGAGAGGGCACACATTAAGAGTGGAACC
Source organism: Liquidambar formosana (assembly GCA_039720395.1). NCBI lineage: Eukaryota > Viridiplantae > Streptophyta > Magnoliopsida > Saxifragales > Altingiaceae > Liquidambar > Liquidambar formosana. Next base: position 30,768,000 of record CM077822.1, read on the forward strand.
ATTATCAATTAGGACTGTTGGAACTCTCTTTCCCATGGTGTCGACATTGATGTACATGGCTTGCGAATGGCTAGGTCCACTTTTAGGTAGGTCTGCCTCTGAGAACACAATGGTTGAGTTCTTCGAGGTTGGATTCACCAAATTCACCAAATTTTCCGGAGACGTGTCAACGGGGACCTGTATCTGGTTGAGTAACTTCAAGATTGTCTGCCTGTGCTTGTAAGAGGCTATGAGCAAACCCCATATAGTGATGTTGGCATTAGTCTTTCTTAATTGCCTAAGCACTTCGTCCTCCTCTTCTTGCAGGTCGAGGTGACGATTACCTTCCAAGTCCCCCAATGGGTTGTTAGACTCTAGATGCGGAGGCTTGAAATGGCGACCCCCTCTAGTTATGTGCTCCACCTTGTCATCGCTCATCCACATATCATCAATCTCACCTACGTCACCCATGAGGTCATCCCATGTGATTGTGTCGATCTCTTCCATTTGGACTTCCTTTGGTAACTCATCCCAACCCGTGGGGATTATAGGCTCATCAGGGATGGGGTCGGGGTAGAGTACATAGTAATCAAACTTTCCGGACGACTCTCCCAACAAACCCACTTTAGGATCTCCTGCTTCGAACCTTTCTTTCAATTGTCGCTGCATGGACTTCTTTGGTAATACCAAAACCTTTTGATCAATAAGGTCTTGAACTACCTTTTTCAGTATAACACAGTCCTCCGTATCATGTCCGGGCGCCTGATGGTACAAACAGAATTGGTGACGAGTCGAAGGCCTCGGCTTTGAATGGCATGGCAATATGAGCCCTTTATCACAACATTGGTGGAAAACTTGAGTCAAGGTCATGGGAAGTGGCGTGTATTGCCTTATGGGTTGACGGGATTGGGATGAGCCAAGCTCGATGGCATTTATGTTGTTGGGAGGAGGCACATTATGGGTAGGGAGGGGATTTGGAGTGACATTTGGGCGATTTGGTGCGGTAGGTGGTGAAATGATCTGTTTGTCGAGCAAATCTTGGATTTCATGGCGGAGGCGGTAACAACGGTTGGTTAGATGGCCTTTGGCTTGGTGGAACTTGCAATATTCATTTTCATTGTAGCTTTTGGGTAACGGGTTTGGTGGAGGCCTTGGGTCGAGGGGTTTCAGGAGGTCACGGCTTCTCAGCTTTTCAAAGACTCTTTCAAGCGGCATGTATAGCTCGGTGAATTGGCGAGGTGAGGTGGAGTCATTTAGGGAGAAAGGGCGAGCGGGTTGGGTAATGGTATTGACCTCAGCATTGGGTTTTCTTGCAAAGTTTGTCCTTCGACTCCTTTGGACCTCCTCCGTTTTGATTGTTCCATCGGCAATTGCATCTTCAACTTGTGTGCCAGCCCCAATAAGAGCCTTGAAGTTCAAAAAATAGTGAGCAAAGAGATGCTTGTGATATACGGGCAGCAAATTCTTCACCACCAACTGAATCTGGTCTTCCTCATTCGGTCTGTCTATCATTTTGGAAGCCTTTTGTCTCCACCTAGTGATGAAGGCGGAGAAAGTCTCATTAACCCCTTGCTTAGTGGTTTCCAAGTCCCTTCGCGTGACATCCACTTCAGTGTTATACTTGTAATGGTCCGTGAATGCATTGCACACATCCTCCCAGGTCTTGGTTCTGTTCTCCTCTAATGACAAAAACCATTTCAAGGCGGAACTCGCTAATGACTTGTGAAACATTTGAGCCAATAACTCATCGTTCGCCCCTCGAGGGTGCATCGCTCGCACATACATCTTGAGGTGGGTCTTAGGACAGCCAATCCCATCGAATTTTTCCAACTCTGGCATCTTAAACTGTAACGGGAAGCGAGCCTTTGGGAACAAGGACAAAGTACGGATGTCCACCATATCATCAGACCTGTGGATTCCCTTCAGAGTTCGTTCTAAGGCCTCGACCTTGTTTGCCAGGACGGTTGAGCTCTCTCTTGATGTGGCTTTGGTTTCTCCTTCCTTGGTCTTGGGTAGTTCTCCCCCCTCTCCTAATGGTTCCTCAACAGATTCGGAATCATTGGATCCTTGATTGTTATCAGTGGCACGGGCCCTAGATTCAGGTTCAGAGTTCTTCTGTTGAATGTCTTGAGCTAACTTGAGTGCGGTCTCGGATACCTGGGTGGTGTGATTAAGCTTCTCCATGATAGCTTTCAAAGTGGCCTCAAGGTTGAAACCCCGGTTGCTAGTTCTTTCCTCAGCTATATCCGACTCAGTGACAGAATCAGCACTGACTAGGTGCCCTTGTTGATTGCGGATCCAAGCCAGCACGTCTCTCCCTCTAACATAGGGCAAATACTCAATTTTTTCAGCTTAAGGGTCCATCCTAAGCTTCCATAATTATCTTAAAATCTTTACAACGTACACCCTTAATTAGTTCTCTTAACTAATTTCCCTTGCGGGGGTCATGGGGAAGGGTACGTATTAAGGATGTAGGATGTAAAGTTTCCTTTAATTACCCACTCAATCAACAAAGCACGGCAACACATCACAAACATGGCAGCATATCATCACAACAATGTGTGTGCATATAGGTGATCCAACGGTGTCCTAGAAGGTCCATTACATGCAATTCTTTCTTTTAAGAGGGTAGGCTAGGGTCCTCAACTTTGCTTGTACCAATCTTTATACCTAACCACATGTGACATCAGGAATATCGCGTGGGTCCAGCAGTACGTGATTGATCCATTTGATATACCTAAGGGCAAGCCCAAGGGTACTTGGCAAGAGAGGTTTGATAGCTTCGCCCAACACATGGAATCAGGAAAACCAAGGTCGAACTAGGCTATCAGTTGGCAAGGATACATCAAGGGACAATCGAGTGATCATGCAACAGTAGCGCACACAATGCAATAAATGAAAGCACACAATCAAGCGGATGCAATGTGATTGATTTTAATTATCAATAAGAAATTAATTTAGCCCAATCAAATTAAATGAGTCTAGCCCTCGAGATCTCTAGTGGAGTTGCCAAACTGTGAACCCTGGAAAACGGCCCACAAGGATTTGGCGGAAAAAGAAAAGATTTGGTATATATGGGATGGGTGAAAGACAACAAACAAAAAGGAGTCGCCACCTCATTTTTTAGGGAAAAGAGGAAAACCACAAAAATGTTTTATTTTTAAAACCACATGACTCCATTAAAGGAAAAGCAAAGTCTTTGAAACCAGAAAATTGGATTCAGGGGCTAAGTTACGATGTGGGAAGGTTCTGGGCAAAAGCCCATAGGCACCCACATCGCCCGAGTTGGTCTCTTAATTTAATTGGGCTAACTTAAGATCTTTTTCACTCAAATATCAACATATATCATCATAGGACAGCATGCATATCATATATTTCATCCAATCATCCATGCACAATCACTCAAATAAAACAAAACAAAAAGAAAAGAAAAAAACCTAGGATACTTGGATCCTAGAACGGACTTGAGCCTCACGAAGAGCGCCTACGTACCATGCAGCGAAATACATGGATCAAAGTTCACGTAGTTCAAAGAGAATAGGGTTACAACATAATACAAACCTATGGTAAAAACCCTAGGTTTCCTCATTTGAAAATACATTGATTTAGTCTTAAGTCGAAAACTTCCACAAGAGGAAAACTTTGATAGAAAACCAGAATTTTAGCAATAAAGGAAACCTTTGATAAACACCATATGTTTGTATTAAGAAGTAACCCTAGGAGGGAGAAGAGAAAAGAAAGAAAAAGAAAGGTGAATTGGGGCACCTTCAAACCCTACTTACCTGAGCGCAAAAGCTCCAATCATTAGCCATTTCAAACCATAGCAGCCCTATTTGCAATAGGACAAGCATTGTACTTGTTTGCACCCTTACAAGTGCACAAAATCATGCAAAGAAAGCAATATGCAAATCTGGACAGAACCTTGACAAGGCCTAAAATCATCCATTAATCATGCAAACAACAAGAATAATGAATAACTAAGGACTCTAACTCAATCCTACATGCAATGACTCGACTAACATACATAAAAACCTATGAAAGACACACTAACAAGCATGGGAGACTCCAATAACATCAATAAACATGATAACAAAGCATATTATAATAAAAAAGATGTCATTTTATGTAAAACATGAAAATAGGCCTCCCTACGGCGAGCTTTCTTAAGCAAAACTATCCTAAGATAATTTCATGTAAAAAAGTCGTTATGGGGAGGTGCAATCAGCATATCCTACGTAAAATATATACCCTAGAACACAACAGAAGAGATTTCATGTTTAAACACATCACAGAAGACTCTCATGCAAAACCTCACTCAACGAAAAGGATAATTATCCTTAGAAAAGGATAATATCTCCAAAAAACCTATAAAACATACTATATGAATGCAAACCTAGCATGATTCAACTATATGCAGCGTATATAGAATGACTATGATGAGCAACAACTCAAAAAGCTAAGCTAAGCATGCTGTATAAGACCTACGCGATTTCAGGGTTATTGAAACCCTAATCTCACAACTATGCATAAAACCCTATGAAACAACTCTAAGACATGCTCAAATTACCATGAATATCATTCATATCATATATATTAACTAACAAGAGCATCAATTCATGATAACAATCACAGCAACCTAGACATGTGAACTATGCATGATTTAAGAGGATAGAAAGAAGTAAAGCTATCTAATCCTTAGTAAACCAGGGATTATCCAGCATATAAAGCCATAAACTATCCTAAAATCATTCATATAACATCACATAAACATTGAATTCAATCCATAAGAGAAGCTATTTCATGCACCATAATTATCCTAAAAGAAGAAGAAGAAAGAGAAGAAGGAGAAGCAGGAAAATCATGTTCAGCATTAAAAGGACATGCTTACCTCTTGTAGACTCTTCCTTGTCTTCAAACTCCTTGTTTCCTTGCTTGCTTGGGGTTGAAGAGCCTCCTCTTGATATCCTTCTAACTCTCCAAACTCGTAGCTCCCTCTCTCTCTATGTGTAAAGTGCAATTAACCTCCTCTATGTGTTGAATATCATGTCCTTTATATAGAGAACTGACCCCCTAAACCAATGGCTAAGATTAATTCATTAAATAATGATCCTAGGGCTATTAGAGACTCTCTTGGTGCTCAAACAACTCAAACTTACACACTCCTAAGCTCAGACAAGTTGTTTTGGCGGAGGAAACCGTCAAAAGAGGGAAGATAGAGTCAGAATTTGAGTTGAGAAAGGAGTCTCTCGGGTGACCATCTAGGCCTGGACGGTTAGCCGTCTGGGCCTAGACGGCTGATCGTCCAGCCCCGGACGGTTACCCGAGGCCCTCCTATTTTCACTCCGCTTTTGACTCCCACTTGCTGTAGAAGTCCTAAAATCTTCAAATTAAGTCCGATTTTGACAAAATAAAAGCCAAAACGACCGTGTTTCGAAGGGGAACACATTTTTAAGCATTTTAGGACAAAAATCCTCAACCATGGGTGCATGGTTAGGTTTTACAAAGGTGGTTAACCATAGTGCTTCACCGTCGCTAAGCTGGGTTTGTACACAAGGTCAATCCAAATGCTTTCCCAATCGAAATTCGATCTTTCTAAACATGTTTAGGACATAAATAAAGCCCAATTGAAGTTAAATGAGAGAAAATGGATTGGGTCTTATGAGTCAATTTGAGCAAACCAAGAAAGGGTCTTCTAGCCAACCCGAACCATTACGAGCCGAATTGATCTTAAACCATTAATTCATGAAATTGAACCTATATATAGACTCTATATAACCATATGAACTTGATGGGATGACTCGGGATCCATTCCAAAGTCAAATGGAAAGTATACGGCTTAAAAGACGATTATGCCCTTTAAGTCGCAAAAGTTCTTATTGATCATCGAGATGAACTCCAAATCACTTCAAAATTCATAGACATGATATTCAACGCCATAGAAACTCAATGCAAAAGACTAGACTCGAAAAGGACTCAAAATCCTACATGAAATGATATATCCTAGCTAAGGTGACAAAAATGGGGTGTGACAGTTACAGCTTTTGAACTCGTCCAGGTGAAACAGCACCGTTTCCTATATTTTTTGGAAACTGTTGATGTAGTGCGTACACAACGCGTTTAGTTGCTGACGCAAGGGGCGTACGCACTCGTCCTCGTGGCTCATGGCGTACGCAAGATCCTATGTGCAGACAAGTAATAAGTTCCTCCCTCAATTTTCGTTATGATCTTAATTCACTACCAACCTTCAATAAGGTCTCAATCATTTTGATTATGTTTATAGGCCTTCTTCAAGGTCCGTCCTCGCCATAGGACTCATTCACATGACTGTGGGCCTTCTTCAAGGTCAGTCCTCGCCATAGGACTCATCCACATGACTGTAAGCTTTCTTTAAGGTCCGTCTTCACCATAGGACTCATCCACATGACTATGGGCCTTCTTGAAGGTCCGTCCTCACCATAGGACTCATTCACATGACTGTGGGCCTTCTTCAAGGTCCACCCTCACTATAGGGCCTATTCTCAGTTCATTGGCCTTCTTTAAGGTCCCCCCTCTATAAAGGGCTCAATATCATATTCACAGCCTTCGTTAAGGTCATTGTTTTTGGTTTGGAATGATTGTCTCTATTTCTTACTTCATCATTGCCCGATTGAAGTTTCACTGTCACTTTTGAACTATAACGGGTCTGATCTCCGTAGGGGATACGTAGGCAAATTAGGAGATTCCTAATTCGACCCAAATTGTTGTTTTAAACTTTGATTTTGAATTATTAATTGGTCAAAGTGGTCCGATTTATAAAGTCTTTCGATGTAACTTGTCGAGCGAGTAACATCGAAAAAGAAGAAACTGTAGACACCCCATTTTGTACCAATTAATAACTCTAAATCCTCTTTTATCCCAATGATGATATTTATTGTTCGACCTAAAGCACATGAAATAATCCTGAGCAAGCCTACAGAATCACAGTAAGACTTCAGCAAAATTACATAAAAATACCATACGTATGCATCCCCACTGGATGAGTACGCATCATGCGTATGCAACAGCTTGTGTTGCATACGCACCTCAGCCTACTTTTTTGGAACCCGCATTTCCCTGTCTGTGAGGACTGTCCAACCGAGAGTTAGATTCCAGTTCGGAGTGGGAAAAGGGTAGCAATCCGGGAAAGGACTCCCAAAAACCCTAGTAAACCCTATAAATACACCATTATAATTCTATAAGAGGGGTTCAGAAAAAGGAGAGAGAAAAGACCATTTTTCACATACTATGAGAGATAATTTTCTAGAGAAAGGCTATAATTCCAAAGGATTATGAAGGAAGATTGACTGAGATAGAGGGCAAACAAACCTGAGGGTAATTACTTTTAACCTTGCATTCAGATTCATAGAAAGATTATGCATATTAAAGGTATAATCATATGTAAACGGTTTAGCGATAAATTCTGTTAATTATACATAATTAGGAATTAATATGTTGGTGCAAAGCTAGTAAGATGATTATATTGCTGAGTTATTGTTCAATATGCCATATAGTGGAATAGGTTGAATCTGAATAGGACCGACTGCCTATTTGCCATTGTTAGTATCAATTAATGATATTAATATCAATGTTAAGCAAATATCATACCTCTGGTTTCGTTGTAATGTTGTTTAGTTGTAATGTTTTAGATGTTTAACTCCAGGGTTAGTTTAGATTATTTTCCATATTTTGGAATCTAGGAAATGCCAATGGGTTGCGTATGCAACATCCAGTCTTGTGTATTCACCCTGGTTCAAGCATACAGTCTTCTGTTTTCTAGGGGGTTTCTACATGTTAGTGTTGTTGGGAATCAAACTAGAGAGGAAAAATACAAAGGCGGAATTTAAAATTTTTCCTATGATTCCCAAACCCATGAATCTTAATTATGCTTAATACAAAAACCATAAACCCTAACTAGAAGAGGGTAGAATTACTTACAGCTGATTCAAGTCTTCTCCTTTATGCTCCAAGCTTTGTCTTCTGATTGAGCAGTCCAAGTGTACTGCCTCCAACAGTATCCACACCTAGCTTGAGCAAGTTGTCCTTTCCTTCTTCTTCCTTAGGGTTGCTAGAGGTGGAGAAGAGGGAGAGAGAGAGAGGGAGGGCTGTGAAATTTTCGGCCAGCACTTGGGAGCCTCCAAGAGTGCTTCAAGTGATGATGTCATCACATCATAAGAGGCTTTAAATAGCCTCCAACTAGGGCCGGCCAAGGGGGGATTCCAAACCCTAATCTAATTTGTGTAATTACTCTTAATTACACAATTAGCCCACTAGTTTGCATCAAATACAAATTAGCCCCTTAAAGAACTTTTCTTTAATCACTTATACCCTTTCTCTCATAGACAATCAAGCTCTCTTAGCATGATCAGTGTGTGACCCATTGGGTTCACATCATCAAGTAGTAGGAACAGCACAAGTTGTGCACAATGGAACACTTTCCATTAAGGGTCTAATTGAAACTCCTTTCAATTCCCTAATTGATTATAACTCATTTATATCAATTAGGGCTTCTACTAACCATGAGTAACACCTAGCATATGGCTCATGGTGTGGTCCTTAATGAGGTGAATAGTCATTTACAAAGAACCCTTCTGTTATAGTTTACAGGTTACAATTCCATCCTTCCATCAACACAATGTCTCTAATTGAACTAATAAGACATGGAAGTCTGTCAAGTCCCTAGTTCAATTACTTTATACTCATTCATTAATATCAACTCAATGATGAACTTATGGAAACTCCTTTCCATATTCATTCTACCATGGGCCCATGGATTTAATGAGTTATATTCAATGAATGCTGTATGAGACATTCACTCCCTTTTTCCTGAGAGTGATGGATTCCTTGTTGATCACTCACATGCCTTCACACATATAGCAGAAGGGCCAATGAACACCTTTACAGACCCCTGAATAGGATCTGCACTTAGTGTTATCAAACTTCTAAAGCTACATACATAAGACAACCATGGTGTCTCAGGTCTAAGGATTACTTGTACCACTATAACAATGAGAAACTGATTGACAGGCAGGTTAAAACTCCATTCAGTTTATCTCATATCTTTGGTCACATTCAGTGTACCTATTCTGATAATAGGCACCCACTTGTTGGTTGTAGTGTCCCCACACAAATAGCTTGAGACTAGCTATCCTCCTATAGAGTCAACCTAACAAGTGCTAGTCCTATGGTTCATTACTGTCCATCATAGTGAACCTTCAACTAGGAATGATTTAGGAGTTTAGTACAGAGATATATTTAGAGTCTCAAAATTACAACCCTTTGTAATTTCATATTCTCAACTCTAACTCCATGGACATATTATGTAAATATAAATGATGCATATAAACATAATAGAATAAGCCCTTTTATTAAATTAATAATAAATGTGACATATATAAATGAAATCAATTGATTGTTCCTAATCCCTAAACAATCATCTCTATGATTGGCTCTAGGGCATAATCCTAACAATCTCCCACTTGCACTATAGCCAATCCACCATGTATCTCATACCCATATCCTGTCGGTGGTGATCCAACACACTTGGGTTATAGCCTTAGTGAAGGGGTATTCTTTATTCTCTGTTGTATTAAACTTCTATATGTATATGTCATCTCTTCCAATGATCTCTCTAATCACTTGGAATCGCCGCTTAAAGTTTGGACTTTTGATGAGACCGTGGATCCTTGTCTTGAGCACTAGCCTTATTGTTGTCACAAAAACAATAGTAAAGGCTTCTCAATGTTAGGAACCACTCCTAGATCTGCAATGAACTTACTCATCCAAACATGCAGCAATGAGCTCAAATTTACAGCTCCACCATTTAAGGTGAGAACATACCTCGATGTTGATCTCCTATCATCATCGTCAGATTGAAAATCTGAATCCGTTATACCAACCATTTCAAGTTTCTTTCTCCATAGACAAAGCATGGGTCCTTAGTTCTTCTCAAGTACTTAAGGATAGCTTTGACTTCTTCCCAGTGTTCCTTATCTGGGTTTGCCTGATATCTGCTCGTAACATTTACAGCAAAACTGATATCTGGTCTTTTAGTTATAGACAACTTGATTCCATGTCTGACAGGAATTAGACCTCCTTTTGGAATCATGCATTTTGAACTCTTTCAAAATCTTGTCTATGTACTTTGATTGGGAGAGACTTAGCATCCTTTAGATCTATCTCTATAGACCTCTATTCCTAGAATATAGGATGCTTCTTCCAAATCTTTTATGAAGAAACTTTGTGAAAAACCAATCTTTCACTTTTGACAACGTCTCTACATTATTCCCTAATAAGTAGAACGTCATTCACTTATAGGACCATAAATGTGATCGCACTCCCACTAACCCTTTGTACAATCATGGTACAATAACGGGTTCTATCTCAACAGGGATAGGGGTTGCATCAATGTTGGTTTGTGTCTCATTAGACAACTCTTTGAGTTCTATTTTCCTGTTGTTATCTCCTTCTTGAATAAACTCTTTTTCAAGAAAGATTGCAAACTTACAAACAAAACACCTTTTGTTCATCAGGATAATAGATATGATATCCTAAACTTTCTTTAGGGTAATCCACAAACCTACATTTAAGTTATCTTGATTTCCAATTTGGTTGCATTATATGTCTCTACATATGTAGTGCATCCCCATACCTTAACATGCTTAAGGTTTGGTGCTTCCCTTTCCATATCTCATATAGGTCCTACGGGACAGCCTTGGTTTGAACTCTGTTTCACAGGTACGTGGCAATTTCTAGGGCATATCCTAATAAGGATAATATTAGGTCGTTGTAACTTATCATGGACCGGACCATATCAAATAAGGTCCTCTTCCTCCTTTTGACACACCATTTAGTTATGATGTTCTAAGAGGTGTCCATTAGAATAGAATGCCTATTTGAACAAGTTGATCTGAAAGATCACCAGTTAAATATTCGCCTCCTCGATCCAATCGAAGAGCTTAATACTTTTACTGGTTTGTTTTCTTTACTTCATATCTGAATTCTTTGAACCTTTTTCAAATGTTTCAGATTTGTACTTCTTTAAGTATATGCACCTATACCTTAACATTTTTAAGCAAAGGTTCATAAAGTATGAGAAACTATTTCTCTTGTTCTCTTGGGTTTATTAGCATTCCATTTTAGAGCTATCATGTTTCATGCAATTCATATTTGCAAGGTAATTTAGAAGATAAATGCTATAAATTCCAGAAGTAATGAACTCTTCATAAAAAACATTTATTAAATCAAACTAAAAACACTGTTTAGGCAAAACTGAAATAAAGGTAATGTTTCTAAAAACTTCTGGAATGTCAAGATAGCTTATTAATTCTAAACTACTCCTTCAGGTAGAGTCAAGCAGCAAGTCCCATAGCTAATACAGCAACACTTTGCTCCATTCTCTACTCGTAGGGATTTTCCGCTTCTACTCAGCCTTCTGCTTCCCACTAGATCCTGCATGGAATTCAAAATTCACATCAGAATTAAGTACCCAAGTGGAAGCAAAACTAACATTTAGTTTAGAGCATGATCCATACCTTCCGAAGGTCGGCTCTTTAGAGTATCCAGATACTCCCGGCAGTTACGTTTCCAGTGCCCATCCTTGCCGCAGTGAAAACAGGTTCCTTTGGCCTTGTCAGTATTACCTTTCTTGACACCTCCCTTTGGCTTCAAGTTCTTCTTCTTCTTCCCTTGGGTACTCTTACCCTTTCCTTTGCCCTTGCCCTTAGGCTTGGGCTTGGCCTTGGAAGTAGAAGCTCCATCAAATGCGAGCAAATAACCTTTTCCCTTCTTCATTGTCTCCTCAGTCATCTTGAGCAAATTGTGCAGCTCGGGGAGAGTGGGCTCAAGCTTGTTCATATGAAAATTCATTATGAACGGCCCAAATGAATCAGGAAGGGATTGCAATATAATGTCTGAACACATATCAGCTTCAATGATCACATCAAGCTTTTCAAGCTGCTCGATATGGTTGATCATTTTCAAGGTGTGATCAGTCACAGATGAACCCTCATTCATCCTTGCCTTGAATAGATCCTTGACAATATTGTACTTCGCGGTCCTACTTTGCTCCCCATACAACTCTTGTAAGTGGAGAAAGATGTCGCGAGCACTCTTCATGGACTCATGTTGCTTCTGAAGCTCAGGGCTCATGGATGCCATCATATAGCATCTTGCCTTCAAATCGTCGTCCATGCGCTTCTGAAAAGCGTCTCTCTCTTGCTGAGTTGCAGTCTCAGCCAGTGCCTCAGGAAGTGTGCCATCAAGTGTGTAGGTAATCTTTTCGGAAGTTAAAACTATTTTTAAGTTCCTCAGCCAATCAAGATAGTTTGGTCCAGTCAAACGGTTGATGTCCAATATTTTGGATAACGGGTTGAGGTGAGCCATTTCTATGAACTACATATAAAATTAAATAGAGAATTAGATTTCATTTTTAATCCATAATGATCGGGTCTTTAATCATATGGTACCTCCCACTATTTTATCAAATTCCATACACCCTCTGATGGAATTCGGGAATCTCATTCCTAATGGGGATTGGGGTCCCACTGTGACCTAGAAGCCTCACATGTTAGTTTCTTGACTTCTAACCCACAGTAAGAAGACAACTCTTTGTCTATTGCTTCATAAGCAAGTTCCAATCATTTTGCCTCTAGGGTACATACTCCTCACATGTTAGTTTCTTGGAATACTTCCCTAGTTAAGTTAAGCCCATCATTCACACAGGTATGTTTCACCAAATATATACCTCACATGTTAGTTTCTTGGTATATACCAGCTTAGGCACCCCATGATATCTATATATGTGATAGTTTCAAGTAATGTCTTTAATATGGGTAGCTCCTACATGTCTGCAGCCAGGTACCCACATTAAGGGACGTTAGATGATCCTATAATGATGGAAGGCAATGAAGAATCCATTCCCTATTGTATTCTCCATTTCCAACTTAATATTAAAATAGAGGGGTTTTAAGGATCTCATCAAAATAACTAATCTAACATACATCTCATGCATTTAAATAAGAAATATATAACAACATTATATATATGTAATCCACTTATCGATATTAGTCCCTATAAGGTGACATATAACGATCTTTGGATTTGGAGCTATCTCTATTAATCTCATTAAAAGCTCCCACTATGATGATTATGGACTTTAAGAGGATTCAATCCAAGCCAATGAATTGAATCCTAGGTCTAAGGTGGGTGTAGGTGATCGTAAAACATTCATTTGAAACATAGCATGCACTCTTGAAAATCTTCTCCAAGCTTTCAAGTCCTTCAATCTCCTCCATTGGCTTCATGGTCTCCACCATAGGCTTGTTGGGCTCCACCATGCTCCTTTAGGTCCACCATGCTCCTTAGTGCGCTCTCGATTACATAACATTTATATAATTTAAAGAAAGGGATACATAAGGGGAATGTGGGGTACATAAGAGAATGATAGAGAGAGAGAAGAAGGTGGCATGCAAGCCCCAAATAAATAATACATCACCAAAAATTAACAACTCTTGAAAAATTAATACAACCCATTCATAAGACGGCCAATCACAATTGGTTTAAGGGGTATAGTCCATAATCATCATCCATCCATAACCATACAATCATATTGCATAATAAAGAAAATAACTGTAAGCAATAAACATATGGGCATTCATGGTAACTCTATTGATTGGTATTAATCTCATTAATGTGTCCTAATCTTATTAGGAGATGCATAAGTTCTTGAATTAATTAAGTCTTAACAATTAAGACATTTAGTTTCAATTAATCAAATCAATTGAAACATTTAAAGTCCCCTAATTAAACTCTAATATCAAATATTAGAATCTTTTTAATTAAACAAAACAATTTTATTTAATTAAAATTTCCAGATTTTTATTTAATCCTAAATTGTGTTTTAAACCATTTAAAACAATATAAAATTAATCACCATTAATTAAATAATCAATTTCGGAATTAAATAAAATCATTTTATTAATTAATTAGTGCATTAGGGTTTCCTAAAACCCTAAACCCTAAATGCATTAACTCTAAACCCTAAGTGTAACCCTAATGCATTAAATGCCTTATGATTGGTCAATTAATGACCAATCATTTAAACCCTAGGTTTATACGGTATTAATGATTAGGATTAGGGTTTAATTAATGCCACCTAGGATATTAATTACTCCTAATTAATATGCACTAATTAGGGTTTCTAAAACCCTAAACCTTAAACCTATTAAATGCCAATGATTAATTACTAAACCATTAATGATCATGATTGGTCATTAATGACCAATCATTTTAACCCTAGGTTAGACACATTAATTACTAGGTTTAGTTATTAATTAATGCATTAATAGAATTAGGGTTTAATTAATATGAATTAGGGTTTCCTAAACCCTAAACCCTAGACATCATAAATGCACTTAATTATACCCTAATGATTAATAACCATGATTGGTCAATTAATGACCAATCATTAAACATTTTAATTAAGGTAATTAATAGTCAATTAGGGTTTTAATTAATGCAATTAATGAATTAGGGTTTCATCATTAATGGGAATTAGGGTTTCCTAAGAAACCCTAAGGCTGCCGCCACCTACAGTGGGCTGCCATGGCTTGCCAAGGCTGCCATGGCTTGGCCAGGCCATGGGAGGCCATGGCCAGCAAAGGGGGATTCAAGCTAGGGTGTGGGCCAAGCCCATGGACACGTGTGGAGTGGCCAAGAGGGCTGTCTTCTTCAAAAAAGATTAGGGTTTCAAGAACCCTTGCTGGCACCACCATGGGAGGACCTCCAAGGTCACAAACGTTTCTAAAACTTAATCAATTCGACTCCACCAACAAAACCAGCTTTTGTATCATGTCCCCACATGAATTACTAAGCTAATTGAAGTGGTTTGGATGATCAAATCATCCCCAATTGTTCTAAACAATTCAAGAACAGTAGGCTGTCCAGAATTTGACAGCATACTGTCCCTGATCACAAATTGATTCAAAACCCAGCAAGATGATTAATTCAGGTTACCAAATTATTTTTCCTAGCATCCTACATGTCTTAGGAAACTAACAAAATTGGTTTCATGCATTTTGGAGTTCCCTAGCTCAAGATATGAACAAAACTCCATTGATGACTTTCTGCAGAAAAACAGCCTGCTGTGTTTTTCAAGAAATCAAACCTTTTGATTCTTATATGCATCAAGACTCTTATAAAACTTAAAGAAAATCATACATACAATATGTATAATTATCCTATAAAGGATTTACATCAATTTTACAGAGATATCATATCAGAACAGTAGCAAGAACCATAGGGTTTTAAAACCCAGATTCGAACTCCATGGTGTTCTTCCCAAACTTTTTGATTTGTTTTGATTTCTATGCATCCCTATACTTGAGAAATCACCATAACAACTTTATGTGGATTAATTACAGGCATCTCATGTCTTAATTAAACCAAAACAAAAACAAAACACAAAAGAGAACAACCTAGGGTTCCAAACCCCAGGTTCGGCCTCCATAGAAGAAACACTGGTTTCTTCTTCTTCTATATACATCACATGCTTCTCAGAAATTCCAGAATTAATGTTAGAAGAATATTAGAAGAGGAGAAGAGGGAAAAACAGCCTAGGGTTCAAAACCCCAGGTTCGGCCATGAAGAGGAAACCCTAGTTTCCTCCTTCTTCTTCTCCAAAACTGAAACCTATTCAACTCTTTGAATTTCCAGCAGCCCTAAAACACCTTTTAGAAGAGAAATAGAAGAGAAATAACCTAGGGTTCATAAACCCCAGGTTCGGCCATGAGAGGGAACCAAGTTTTATGCATGAACAGAATTTTAATTCATTAAACCAATCAATTTACCATGAATTACAGCCCACATGCAGTTTGTATTAGGCATAATCATGGCTCTGATACCACTGTTGGGAATCAAACTAGAGAGGAAAAATACAAAGGCGGAATTTAAAATTTTTCCTATGATTCCCAAACCCATGAATCTTAATTATGCTTAATACAAAAACCATAAACCCTAACTAGAAGAGGGTAGAATTACTTACAGCTGATTCAAGTCTTCTCCTTTATGCTCCAAGCTTTGTCTTCTGATTGAGCAGTCCAAGTGTACTGCCTCCAACAGTATCCACACCTAGCTTGAGCAAGTTGTCCTTTCCTTCTTCTTCCTTAGGG
The DNA here is from genome assembly GCA_039720395.1 of Liquidambar formosana. Classification (NCBI taxonomy): domain Eukaryota; kingdom Viridiplantae; phylum Streptophyta; class Magnoliopsida; order Saxifragales; family Altingiaceae; genus Liquidambar; species Liquidambar formosana. The sequence continues at coordinate 30,784,163 of CM077822.1, forward strand.
TTGCTAGAGGTGGAGAAGAGGGAGAGAGAGAGAGGGAGGGCTGTGAAATTTTCGGCCAGCACTTGGGAGCCTCCAAGAGTGCTTCAAGTGATGATGTCATCACATCATAAGAGGCTTTAAATAGCCTCCAACTAGGGCCGGCCAAGGGGGGATTCCAAACCCTAATCTAATTTGTGTAATTACTCTTAATTACACAATTAGCCCACTAGTTTGCATCAAATACAAATTAGCCCCTTAAAGAACTTTTCTTTAATCACTTATACCCTTTCTCTCATAGACAATCAAGCTCTCTTAGCATGATCAGTGTGTGACCCATTGGGTTCACATCATCAAGTAGTAGGAACAGCACAAGTTGTGCACAATGGAACACTTTCCATTAAGGGTCTAATTGAAACTCCTTTCAATTCCCTAATTGATTATAACTCATTTATATCAATTAGGGCTTCTACTAACCATGAGTAACACCTAGCATATGGCTCATGGTGTGGTCCTTAATGAGATGAATAGTCATTTACAAAGAACCCTTCTGTTATAGTTTACAGGTTACAATTCCATCCTTCCATCAACACAATGTCTCTAATTGAACTAATAAGACATGGAAGTCTGTCAAGTCCCTAGTTCAATTACTTTATACTCATTCATTAATATCAACTCAATGATGAACTTATGGAAACTCCTTTCCATATTCATTCTACCATGGGCCCATGGATTTAATGAGTTATATTCAATGAATGCTGTATGAGACATTCACTCCCTTTTTCCTGAGAGTGATGGATTCCTTGTTGATCACTCACATGCCTTCACACATATAGCAGAAGGGCCAATGAACACCTTTACAGACCTCTGAATAGGATCTGCACTTAGTGTTATCAAACTTCTAAAGCTACATGCATAAGACAACCATGGTGTCTCAGGTCTAAGGATTACTTGTACCACTATAACAATGAGAAACTGATTGACAGGCAGGTTAAAACTCCATTCAGTTTATCTCATATCTTTGGTCACATTCAGTGTACCTATTCTGATAATAGGCACCCACTTGTTGGTTGTAGTGTCCCCACACAAATAGCTTGAGACTAGCTATCCTCCTATAGAGTCAACCTAACAAGTGCTAGTCCTATGGTTCATTACTGTCCATCATAGTGAACCTTCAACTAGGAATGATTTAGGAGTTTAGTACAGAGATATATTTAGAGTCTCAAAATTACAACCCTTTGTAATTTCATATTCTCAACTCTAACTCCATGGACATATTATGTAAATATAAATGATGCATATAAACATAATAGAATAAGCCCTTTTATTAAATCAATAATAAATGTGACATATATAAATGAAATCAATTGATTGTTCCTAATCCCTAAACAATCATCTCTATGATTGGCTCTAGGGCATAATCCTAACAAGTGTTTAGGATTATTATTGCTTAAATTGTCATTGTTGGGAATACATAGGTTATTGCAGTAAGACTCACAGAAATGCAGGCATATAAGAAAAGGTGCGTACGCAACTAGCACAGATGCGTACGCACCACGTTGATTGCAGGCAGAAAGCCTATCTTCTGGTTTTGTTTTTGTTTGGTTTTATTATCTATTTCTTAACTGATCATTCTGCATATTCTATTTATTACTACGTGATGATAATTGTTGCATGTTTTAGGGTTAATTTTAATTAAATATCGAGTTAATTATGGCTAATAGTCACATGTGGAAGCCGGTTTCAACCGGGCATTGTCGGGTGCCTAACACCTTCCCAATGATGTACCCTAGCTCCGAACCCGAATCTTTGGTTATGATGAACTGGACTCTACTAGGGTTCATTGTTCCCAGATAGTAACTGGGTGGCGACTCCTCTCTGCGATTAGTCTTTTGAGGCTAGTCGTGTATTCTCGAACCATCGCGGTGGTTGTATTACTTTCGTAGGGCGTGATACTCACAAAAGGAAAATGGAATTTATTTACTTTATTTCTATTGGTATAGCGTCAAAAAACACAACAAAAACCAGAAGGGAAGAAAACAGTTCAGAAAGCTAAGACTCAGCAAACGTTTGTGGCATGCATTTAGACTACTCACATCTTTCCCATTTTGCTGCCTCTTGGGACCAAAATGAGAACCCCCCCTTCTTTCTTTTTTCTCTTTGCTATCATGTCTTCTCTCCCATGTGGGATTAGTAATGGTGGCAATCTGCTAAATGAGCTAGCTAATTTGCTTCTTATTCTAATTGTTTAAGGTCTCAATGTGTGAGCTAGGTATGCTTGCTTATATTATAAAGGCACAGTAGAGAACGCACTGGAAAATTTGATAGTGAAATTTTCCACATTGCTGGTAGTTGCATCAATCCATCTTTAGTAGTCTTTAACTGCGCTTAAAGTTTGGCCATTGTTAAGATACTTATTGTCTTGAATTGTAATCGTCGCTCCTCAATTGTCGACTAGGGTATAATGATTACCCGCCTGTTTGACTCTTTCTTCCAACTAGCAACATTCAAGATTTTAGTTCTGTTCGTTTGGTTTAGATATTTTGATGGACCCTACAGTGAAGTTCTTCCCCTGTTTTCTTGGCTTGGTCTTTCTTTGCATTTAGCATTTACTGGCTTTGGTCTTCACCTTTTTACTACCCAGTTGATGAGACGCCTCTCTCATACTTACTGTGTAGAAGGATGCTAGAGTGTATAAAATATAGTAAAAAGGTTTGGTTTAGTGGTATCATTGAGTCCAAAGTGTACATGAATATTCATCTTTATAAAAAAAGTGTGTACATGAATATTCACGATGGAATCCATGTTTTCTCCTTGATTATTTTGTTCATGAGTAATCCAGGGCTTGAGCCATTGGTTAAATGGTAGTACTGCATTAGAACAAAAAGCAAATATAGAGCTAAACCTCGCAGTTGAGATTCATGCACGACTCTGTGATCCACATAAGCTGTAAATTTAAGGTCCATGAGAATCATAGGACATTGGGACCTCGTGCATGTGACTCAAGAGGTCGGGGAGGTAAACAAGAGTCAAACTCAGCACTCATGACATTCACCACAATGTAGCATTGCTTTGAGGAGAAGTTTTCAGAAATGGGCTCTAATTGGGTTTTTAACACTTCTTTATTTCAATATTTATGAGGAAAAAGAAGGGTAAAAATATTTTAGGGCTTGAGCTATAAAGTTTTTAGGGTTTGGGGTTCAATTTTTACTTTTATTTTTTATTTTTTATATTTTTTTTGGGGGGTTAATGAAAGTAAACTTAGGGTATTGTTTTAGAATATAGGTATTCGTTTAACAAGACCATTATGAAAATTTCCTACTGCAAGCGCAAGAAGAAGACCATACTTGATTAGCCCCAAGTTCTGTACTAATATTTGGTTGTGTAGCCAATATTAATCGCAAAACCTTGGATAAAATTTCCTTTCATCATCTGGAATGGTCGATGCAAAACTGCTTTCCTACTGGGTTTTGCCTTTGTAGTGAGCCCTTTTGAGGTATGGACAATTTGATTAGTAATTCTACTGAGTTAGTATAAACAAAGAGATTGGACCATCCACTCAAGAAGATTTTCCAATCCTGTAGGCTGGATCCCTTTTCTGATGCTGACGTAGCTGTAATTTAATGGTTATTTGCCACATTGGATCATGGCTGACTGGAGAGGAGCCAGATAGAGTTTCTGAGTTTTTGTCCAGTTCTTGAAGTTGATGGCAGCCAACTTTGGAGTGCTTCAATGCAATCGATAAGATTTAGTTTTCAATCAGGATTTGCTGATAGTGATTATATGATCATTTGATTCAAATAATAATCCTAAAATAAATTAAAACCATGGGCATAACTTGGTGACATGCTGAATTGGGTCATAGTCTGGGAGAGATTTTTAATTTTGATTCTCTGTTGTGATTTGTTTAGATTTGGTTTAGTTGTCTAAAGTGAACAGCTAGAGCACATGAGAAGGACATGTGGCATGCTCAATGGGACTTGTGTTTTAAATTAAGTGTGTAAGTGAGACCATGTTCATCCATGAATTTATTTTATTTTATTATATCTTCATGTATGTGTTATCTTGGTTATTCAGATTTAGATTGTTTTGTGCTACTTTTGTGTGTCACTCTCTCATGGTTTTATCCCCTTTGTGTTGTTGTATTGTTGTTCATCTTTTCGTAATTGTTTAGATCCATTAACTAGAGTGATTAGCCGATAGAAAAATGACCTTTATGTGTCATATATACGATTTACCATGAGAATTTATTTTAACTCTTGAGAACCCTACACTCCTAAATGGTCAAATGTAAGTTGATAAAGTTATAATTTTGATGAAAAACGAAAGTAATTTAGATAATATACCCACTAAAACAAAGCTGCTCTTGAAATTAACATAATTTTGCTTTCTGAAATTGATAATATTCAGGAATAATTTGGGGTTGTATTTTATGTTTAATGTAGTTATTTATTGAGTATTATGTGTGTTATTACTTATTAGTCGTCTACTTTTCTGATAGCATCAGTTTTTATTTTTGTTCTTATGCTCATGCAGACTTATCCCCTCCTTCCTAATCACATCGAAAATCTTTCTGCTACTTACCAGCTGGTTGGTTAATCCTTAGCTGTTATTATATTGGAGGGAATTCTTAGTGAATAGTGATGATCCTCAATGAAACACATGGACATCGCATGGAAATTGAATGAATCCAATTTTGTTTTATGTATGATTTGAACCTAGTCCATTGTGGTTCTGATTGCATTTTCGTAAATTTATTTATATTTCATAAAACTTGCCTAAAATAATGGCATTTTCAGATTCTTATAGTTGCCCAGTTTCTATTTCAGTTTAGTAATAGTTGTGCTGTCTTTGTATTATGTAATCAACTTGTGTACAGACGCTCTATATAATACAATGGAGTAATGGAGTCCTTAATTTCCATAGGATGTCCAAGAAGCTCCCAAATCATTTTCATACCAAGAAACTTTTTTTTTTTTTTTTGGGCATGCTGTAATATTCCAACATTTTTTTTTTTTTTTTTTGTGTTACTCGTGCTTTTTATGTGTTCAGCCTCTGAAATTCATTTTAGAGAGCCCCCTCAATTGGGCTGGCATGCTACAGGCTGTGCATGTCAACTTTGGACGTAGGGGCTGTTTTGAGATTAAACCCCATGCTGACATTTTCCCTTCACAGAATGCATTTTCAAATCTGTTGCGTAAGTCAATTTATTTTCGCCATTTTCTCATTGCAAGGTATACATTTTGCAAGCACTTTGTGTTGTAATCCTACTCTAGCCGTAAGGCATGGTAAAACCAAATCCCCCAACACCAAGCATTGTACCTGTGTAAAAGAAAAAAAAAAAAAAAAAGAAAAGAAAAGAAAAAAAAGGATAACAAGGATACTTAGTATCCTAGGGCAGACTTGAACATCAAAAGAGTGCCTATGTACCCCATATACAAAGATGCAAGGATCAAAGTTCACGTAATTCGAACAAATAAGTTGGGGGGAGAGTTTCATTCATCGTAGGACTCTATTAGAATCTATTCCATAATCAAACTCTTGTTTTGAAAATAATTTGCTTTGATGAAAACAATTTTAGTTTGATAAACTAGTTTGATTTAGGATGAAAAAACTAATAAAATCTTATGATTAATAAAACTCAGGAGAGCATGTAATATCACATTAGCATTTATATCATGGCATAAGCTTGAACATGCTAGAGGAAGTCTAGAACATACCTGATAGAACCGTGACAAGCTCTATTTTACCTCCATAAACTTTGGCAGGGGGTTCACCCGAATCGCTCCACGAATGACTCCCTAAGCTTTCTAGGACGAGTGGTTTGTTTAAGAAGGCACCATTGGGTGTTTCCTTTGAGCTGGACACTCGAACCTTAACTTTGCTCAGGAAAGTTCAACTAAAACTTGGCGAAGAATGAAGGAGGCGAGAACCCTTATTTATAATAGAGGTAGGAAGAGGTATTATTCTTTTCCAACCGATGTGGGATTAAAAGAACGTAAAAAACCCTTATTCCCATTACCCTACAATGACAACTACTTTAAGGGCCTGTTTGGGCATAAAAACATTGGAATTAGAAAATTTTCATTAAACGCAAAGTTGTAGAGCTTTAAAATACCTTTTAAAAAAACTAGTTTAATCCACATCCAACTTTCAAGTCAAAAGTTATGGCAAAAATACAAAATCTAGTTTTAAAGCATATTTTAGACGAAAATTGTTCTAGAACTTTCTATTAATCTTCCAACTATGGGCATTTGAAATCACCATATTATAGCTCTAAATCATCCAACAAAACTTTCCGAGTATGAATCCATGAGTATAATTGTGAACCCAAAAAAGTGGCCCATGGGATTTAGCAAATGTGAAAGACAACAAAGGAAGGAGTCACCACCTCATTTTTTAAGGAAAAGAGGAAAACCCTAAAAATGTTTTATTTGCAAAAATCTCATGACTCCATTTTAAAAGGAAAGGCAAAGTCTTTAAAACCATAAAATCGGATTCAGAGGCTAAGTTACAATGTGGGAAGGTTCTGGGCTAAGCCCATAAGTACCCACATCGCCCAAGTTGGTCTCTTAATTTGATTAGGCTAATTTAATAACTTAATCACATGCAAATTAATATCAATCAATAAAATACAGCATGCAAATCAATCACAAATCCATCCTACTCCTCTAGCAATCATATGTGATGGACAAAAGAATAAAAGAAAAAGAAAACCTAGGATACTTAGTATCCTAGGGTGGACTTGAACATCAATTGAGCGCCTATGAACCATGCATGGAAATATATGGATCAAAGTCCACGTAGTTCGATAAGAATAGGGTTAAATCCTAATACGGACTCATGGTAAAAACCCTAAGTTTCCTTATTTAAAATAGAATTTGATAAGTAAACCAAGTTTGAAACAACTTCCGCAAGACAGAAACTTGGATGAAAAGTCTAACTATTTTATAAGGAAACTTCTAGTAATGACCATGTATCCGTATTAAAAGATAACCTTAGAAAGGGAGAAGAGAAAGAAAAAGTTAAGAAAAGTGAATTAGGGCACTTCATGCCCTACTTACCTTGTGCAATTTTTTCCAAGCAATAGCAAGCTTAAGCAATAACAACCTTATTTGTAATAAGGAAATTATTGCACCTGTTTGCACCCTTACACGTGCCCAAAACCATGCAAAAGGAACAAAATACTAATCTGGACAGAATCACATTAAGGCCTAAAATCATCCATTAATTATGCAAACAACAAGAATAATAAATAACTAAAAACCCTAATACAACTCTACATGCAATGACCTAACTAACATGCATAAAAACGTATAAAAAAAACACACTAACAATCATGAGAACATCCAATAATATCAATAAACATGATACTAAGGTCTATTCTAACAAAAAAAAATGATATTTTATGTAAAATATGAAAAAGGACTTTCCTATGGCGAGCTTTCTTAAGCAAAATTATCCTAAGATAATTTCACGTAAAAAAGTCGTTATGGGGAGATGTAATCATCATATCCTACGTAAAATATATATCATAGAATACAATAGAAGTGATTTCATGCTTAAACACATCACAGAAAGCTCTCATGCAAAACCCTACCCAACAAAAAGGATAATTATCCTTAGAAAAGGATAATGTCTCCAAAAACCCTATAAAATCTACTATATGAATGCAAAACTAGCATGATTCAACTATATGTAGCATATATAGAATGACTATGATGAGCAACAACTCACAAAGCTAACTTAAACATGCTGTATGAGACTTGCGTGAATTTAGGGTTGCCGAAACCCTAATTTCACAAATATGCCTAACAACCTATGAAACGACTCTAACACGTGCTCAAACTATCATGAATATCATTCATATTATATATATATTAACTAACAGAAACACCAATTCATGACAATTATCATAGCAAGTAGACCATATGAATTATACATAATTTAAGAGGAGAGAAAAGATAACACCTTCAAAACCTTAGTAAACTAAGGTTTTTCAGGCATATTAAACCATGAATCATCCTAAAATCATACACATAACATTATAAAGGCATTGAATTCAACTAATCATGTGGAACTACTACATGCACTAGAACTATCATAGAGGAATAAGGAGAAGAAGAATGAGAAAAACCTAATTTTAGCAATTGAAAGTATGCTTACCTCTTGTAGAGCTTCTCTTGCCTTTGAAATCCTTGTTCTCTTACTTGTCTAGGGTTGAAGAGTCTCACTTTGATGTTCTTCTAGCTCTCCAAACTCGTAGCTCCCTCTCTCTCTAAGTATAAAGTGCACTTATGGTCTCCTTATGTGCTGAATATCATGTTCTTTACATAGAGGACTGACCTAATAAACTAATGGCTAAGATTAATTCATTAAATAATGATCTTAGGGCTATTAGAGACTCTCTTAGTGCTCAAACAACTCAAAGTTACTCAATTTTAGAAGGAAACAACTTATAAGGGCAGAAGAATCTGTCAAAAAAGGGAAAAAGCGGAAGAATCCGAAGCAATAATGGATTCCCTCGGGTGACCGTCCAGCCCCGGACGGCTAGCCGTTAGGGCCTAGATGGCTAACCAACTGGCCCCGGACGGTCACCCGAGGGGCTCCCATCAGCTTACCTTAGTTAGACTCTTTCACCTTCTAGAAGTCTTTCGGGGGTCAAATTAAATCCAATTTTGACGAAATAAAAGCCAAAACGACCGTGGCTTGACGAGGAACACATTTTTAGACATTTTAGGACAAAAATACTTAACCATAGGTGTAAGGTTAGGTTTTACAAAGGTGGCTAGCCATGGTGCACCATCGTCGCAAAGCTAGGGTTTGCACACAATGTTGAGCCAAATGCTTTCCAATTCAAAATTCAACCTTTTAAAACATGTTTATGATGTAAATAAATCCCGATTAAAGTTAAATGAAAGTAAATTAAGTGGGTCACATGAGTCGATTTGAGCGAACCAAGAAAGAGTCTTTTAGCCAACTTGAACCATTATGAGCCGAATTAATTTTAAACCACTAATTCATCAAATTGAACCTATATATAGACTTTATATATCCATATGAATTCAAAGGAACAACTCAGGACTCATTTCAAAGTCAAACGGAAAGTATATGACTTAAAAGACAATTATGCCCTCAAAGTCGCAAAAGTTCTTATTAACTATTGAAATGAACTCCAAATCACTTCAAAATTCATATACATGATCTTCAATGCCATAAAATCATAATGCAAATGCCTAGAATCAAAAATAAAATAAAAACCTACATGAAATGATGACCTCTAACTAGGGTGACAAAAATGGGGTGTGACAATAATATGCATAAAGAAAAGGTGGAGAGGTGTGGAATTAGGGAATGAAAATGGGGTATCTACAAAACCCTCTCCGCAGTATTAAGCCAATCTAAGAATTCATCCACTTACATTTTCTTCAAACTCCAGAATGTCAATTTTGATGTCATAATCATACTGAAAATTTTGGTTCCTTTGAGGTCGATGATGGGGAAAAGCCTCATCACTTGAAGCCCGGTTGTATTCAAGGTAAAAGGGGTTAAAATCCTCATCATTTAATGCTTGAGCACTTTTTTTTTTTTTTTTTTATAAGGATTGGCAGATGATGAAGAGTTACATAATTTCATAAAGGCAAAGGACTCTAAGGAAGGCAAAGTCAAGAGAAAACAAAAGGCAAGAAAGAAAAAATAGCTTAATGGGATTGATGTAGAGAAAAGTGAGTTCTTTCATCGAGTTAGGCAATATATATATATATGGGGAGGGATTCGTTTACATCTGGGGTAAATCTTTTTACTTTTATACCTTTTAATATCTTTTTGTAGGATCGATATTTTTCAAAACCAATCGTTGGATTTAATATTCTTCTCTCGATATCGCTCTAGATCGATTGGTAATGACTTAGAAATAGCTATTAGATTTTGGACGCTTCTGTTCTTTTAGAACATATCTTTCTTTTATTTTCATCTTGATTTCTTTTTCCTAAAGGAGTCCTTACATTGTTCTACCTATTGGACTCAAAATGTTCCTTATACAAGTTATGCGGGTTGAGGAGAGAAAATAGAAGAAAGAAATATTTTAGTTAGAACTTAGAAGAGAATGGGAGGAGAAAGAGAGTGAGAGAGAGAGAGAGAGAATGGAATTTCTGTTCACGAACATCACATCTATTACTTTGCCACACCCCAATATTCATTATTAGGTTTCCCAAGTTATTGCAAAAACTATTCCAATGCACTCCCAAAATCTAAATTATTCAAATGCCAAATAAGTCTCAAATTCTATAGGGGTACATTTGGGAACCCAGATTTGGGGGATGGATTTGGATTTGGGCCTCCAAATCCAAATCCCTTGTTTGGATACATTTTAATCCTATGGATTTGGATTTTGGGTAAATCCAAGATGGATTTCATAAGCTAAAATATGTGGATTTCAAATAACGCCTAGATAGGTGTTATTTTCAAATCCATCACTCGTCACTCACTTTTATGCTCTCGACCCTGATCCTCAACTTCACCATGTGATTGTGTCTTCCCTCAACTATAGAGTTTCAGGTACAAATTCTCTAGCTAACATCCTCTCTCCTTAACTCTCTCTCATTTCTCTTCTTCACTTTCTCCCCCTTTTCTTCTATTTCTTCTCTTCTCTGGCTAATTGTGCTTCCAAAACTCTAGCTGATTCTTTTGGCATAATTTCTAGGAACAATCACCATCAGCGATGAAAGGCACCTTCTCGGCTCCATGAGAGTACATCCACTTCAAGTCTCTGGTCCCTCTTCTCAAGAATCCTGTATGTTTCGTTTTGAAAAAACTTAATATATCATTGACATACCCTCTCTTCCCTTCAAAGCACTACTATTTTAATTTTCAGATTTTTCTAATATTTTTTTCTTTGATTTACTGGTAATTTTTATTTTATGGGTTTGGTTTGATTTGGTTTTTGTGTGATGGATTTCTGTAATGTTTGCTTCTTCTTCGTTTTTTTTTTTTTGCCTCAATCAGTCAAAAAATTATTTTAAATTATGAGATATCATGGTAGTGGCTTGCCTTGCTGATGCAAGTGAGATGTTCGATGAAAAGCTTCAATGAAACTTATGTTAATGTCCTGAGTTTAAATGGTTTTGGAGTCTTTGGATCTCGGTTTGATTCTATTGTTAATATTGTTTGAACCATGCTAACAAGTTTCACATGTGAACAGAAAAAAAAAAAAGAAAAAAAAAAAAAAGAGAGGGAAAGAGGGCATAATGTCTAAGAGGAATATCTTGGTTTTTTAGCTCCAATCTACCTAGATTGAGAAAGAAATTTTGGGTTTTAAACATGGAATGAAAGAATTTTCCATTTCACTTGGCATTAGTTTGTGTTCATGTATTTATTAGTATAAAGCGATTAAATATATATCCCTAAGCAAAAAAAGGAAAAAAAAGGTATAAAAAAAAGGGGTAAAAAGAAGTTAAAAGAAAGAAATATGGGGCTGAGTTTAATGTTTATTACTACCCATTTGTTGATACTAGGGAGTTAGGGGTGATAATAGGTAGTATTGATTGTCAAAATTTTGGTAAAATAGGTTCTCCACTTCTAACCATTTGCTGAAAATTTTGACTCATGTTTAGTAATTCTTCATTTTGTGGTTGCTTATCAGGTGATATGTGAAACTATGTGTTATTGGAATTGGATATGGTAATTTAATGGAGATTTGAATGTGTTTGTGTTGATTGGAAGGTTGTGGGTGGTTTTAGTATGATTAAGTGGTTGGAAGATGAATTGAACAAGGGAGACCATTTAAGTTTTAGTTGATTTGTGGGAGTGATTCTTCCCAAAGGAGTGATTTTTCTGGTGTTTGGAGCAAAGCAAGGACCAACATGGGGCTTAGAGCTGAGAATGCAATATTGAAGGTTTGAAGAGTATGGATTTTAGGCTTGATGGGGATTAGTTATGGAGTAAAGCAGCTCCAATTTTTTCTTATATTGGTATTTTTGCTATGGTTGTAAATATTTATTATTGGGTTTTCCATAAGTAGGCTTCTGGTTTTTTTGTATTGAGCCTTGCCAATTTGGTTAATCTGTCATTGGAATTGGATATTGTGTCCTGATTATGGTGATTATTACAGAGGAGGCTCTAGCTAACCAGGATGAAATTGGACCTTTCTCTCAAATACAGTTTCTTTTGGGTTTCCTTTTTTTTTTTTTTTTTTTTTTGGCCAAACAATAGGAGAACACATACACCCACCCACGCACACACATGGAGTTAAAACCAAGACCTACGCAAACCCCACACCCCTATTGGGATGGGACATGCCATTAGACCGAAGAGTCATTGTAATATCCCTACTCTAATTTTGGGTTAATTATATTATTTTGGGTTCATTAGCGATTGGTTTTGATCGCTAATTGGGGGTTAATTTTGTTTTGACTTAGTGTTAAGTCTATAACCATCTTATTTAATTATTTAATTATTTTTAAACGGGTCAACTTCAAATTTTGATGATGTGTACAGAATTTTATTTTATTTTATTTTCGATAAGGTCATAAAAATCTATATTGCCAGTGTTACTTATTAATTTGATATCAATTATTGTGGGTTATACACGATAATTATTTAGAATGTCATTATTTTATTTTTATGTGATAAATTATTTTGACGTGGGCCCTAAAGTTTTAAAACTTAATTGGACTACATGTGCTATTTAACATTGGTGGGATTAAGCATTATTGACTTTTATATTTTATAAATAAACCTAGATTATAGACCTTATGTTATATTTGGGTCTTTATTTTATATGGAGTCCAATACATTTTTGGACCTAATGCTACATTAGTTGTAATTGGAGAGCCCAATTAGTAAAATACTTGCCCAACCCACTTTTGCATGTGGGACACTTGCAAGGGTAAAGAACTAATATATATAGTGGGTTAAAGGGGCAAAACAACTCCATTCCTTTCATTTTTTTCAGCACTTTTGAGGTTTAGAGAGAGATAGAGATAAAGAAAGAACGAAAGAAGAAGAAGAGAAGAAGAGGAGGAGAAGGAGAGGGCCGTATGGCCCTTGTACGGACCAAACCACTTTGAGGAGCTTTCCTTCACTAATTTTCTGCATTTTCTATTCTCTTTCTCAACCAAACAAGTAGGTGCTTATTTCTTCTTGGTAAATTTAGGGTATTGATAATATATGAAATTATTTCCCCTATTGTGAAGTTATTTTTCATGATTTTGTAATTTCTTCGAAGAAATTAGTAAAATGGGTATGAATCCCCCATGCAATTGGATATTACCATTGTGTTCTTTGTATTTGGGTTAGGTGACATATGTGAAAGAAATCGTTTTATTAGGGCTTTCAAACATGCAAGATCATATTCAACAAATTTAGGTTACAAAAAATAGGTTTGTGATAAAAGGGATGATTAATTGGATGATTATTTACATGCATGTATGTAAATTGAAGTTTTAGTTACATTACTTTCTTGGAATGAGAGTATTATCATGATTGAAGATAAAATCTTAGACCTTTGTAGTTTATTTGTGGTTTTCGGAACCTATTATAGATTATTGTGTTATTTGAGATGTTTATATGTACTAGTTTACTTTGGGGACGTTGCACGAGAATTGTTTTTGCAAAAAACAAATTTTAAAAAGTCAACATAAAAATAATTTGTTTATAAACAGTCATTAGCATAAAATCTTATTATATTTTGGTCTTTGAATAAGTAACATCAATGCGTGAAAAATCGATAAAAACATACAAATATGAATCATGATCACCGGTCAGTGTGCCAACCTAGTTGGAATGCTAGTTTCCTCTATGATACTTTATGCTATTTTTATTTTTATTTTTAAAAAAACAAATCATAATCACCCATCAAATCAAACATAAAAAATGTATATATTTATATAGAGTGCAGTCTATGAAAAAAAAATAGTAGAACAACTCCAAATACCTGGCAAAGACATTGTAGAAGAAGACCTAGTTATAACATACTTTTTGTTCCCCCTAATTCTCCACTAATGTATTTTCTTCCAAAGATTGCTATGTTGTACCCATCATAGTCCTCTTTGTAATACTCAAACAGATTAAATTTTTAAGAAAGTTTTATCAAATTTAATTAATTTAATATCAATTTGTTTTATTATCAAGACCCTAATAATAAAATAACTCTACCCAACAAACCTAAATACAACTATTTGGCTCTTAATTGAGTTGAAATTTTTATTTCTTTCAAAACAAAAACATCAAAAAACCAAAGACACAAAAAAAGAAAAAAGAAAAAAGAAAAAAAAGAAAGAAAACTGTCATCTTTTATTTTATTTTCTTTCGTTTTCTCAATAAAACTCAACAATACCGAGGCCTCCCACAATAAATCATGCATGCAATTCTAGAAATTGAGTAAATAAAATAATTCTCACAACATTTAATTATTATTTTTTAAAAGGAAGAAAGCAAAATTTGGTTCAATTATTCAAATCCAAAAATTTAACAAACCAAAACTAAATCATAATTATAAAATTCAAGGAAAACAACTAAAAAAATTTAAAGAAATATCACCACATATATCATATGTAAATATGTTTTCCTAAACTATTAGAGTAATATAGGGTTCTTAATTAGGGATGTGCAAAAAACCGCCTAATCCACCAAACCAAACCAATCCGCTCCATACTGCACTGACCCAAGCAGTTTGAAAGAATAGGCGAATTGGTTTAGGTGGCTAGAGCAATAAATTTGGCGGTTCGGTTTGGTTGGTGGGTTGAACTTTGTCAAACCGCCAATAAACCAACAACCCACTTTCAATTGCATCTATATATATATAGATAGATACTACTTCATCAAAAATATATATATAAATATATAATATACACTCTTTTTACAAGAAAACATGTTAAATCATTATAGTTTTTTTTAAACTTCTTGTTGCTTGATTTATAATTATTTTGTGGGATTTGATATTTTAGAATTTTAAATGGCTTGTCTCTTTCTACCCAAAAAAAATGGTTTGTCTCTAAATATTTTTGCTAAAAAATCATCAGACTATTATCTTAGAAATTATGAAAGCACAATTTTTGGTCATTTGACAATCCTCATAAAAGTTATGAAGGGCATGATACAATCCACCCAAACCGTTAGTTTAAAACTGCCAAAAAAATTTAATCAATTCGTCGGTTTTTAGGACTAACGGTTTGGCGACGGGTTGAAAATTTTTCAAATCTCCTTTGACGAGTTGGTTGATGATTTCTCTCCTAACCGCTCCAAACTGACCTGTGCACACCCCTATCTTAATTGATGAATTAGGATATTATAGTCTTTATACTTTTTTATAATTTTAAATGAGGGTATAAAGGTCAATCAAAAGTTTTTTTGATATTCAACCTTTTATAGGTAGCACCCCTATTCTTAATTAATGAATTAGGATATTATAGTCTTTACAATTTTAAATGAGGGTATAAAGGTCAGTCAAAAGTTTTTCTGACATTCAGCCTTTTATAGGTAGTATAGATATATTGGCTTGTGATTGTGCTTGGTTTAAAAATACTTGATTGAGGTTTTGTGCATGTGGGTGTATATACATATATACTTTTTTTGTATAAGTTTATGGAAGTATTAAGACTCAATTAGTCCTATTTGATATGGTTTTGTGACACATAAATCATTTTATGTGTGTATTGGGCTGTGCTAACAACACGAACCCATTTTACCTTTTAATTCATAACTTTCGTTCTAGTTATGATTTTGAGATGAAGCGAGTTGGATTTTGTCACTGACTTGTTGTGATAACATCCTACCAATTTTCATGTTATTTGGTGACCATTTGGTTTTTTTTTTTTTTTATTGAATTATTTCGTTGTACACCTGAAGCTGGGATTTCTGCTGGGCAGCAATAACTCTATATTGAAAAATATTTTTGGAAGGGTTTTGCTAGGTATTTCTCTACCAAACTTTGAGGGTACAAAGTATATTTGATATACTTTTAAGTGATATAAACCCCAAAGCCTATTTCTTTGTGGATTAAATCATAAAAATTCATTTGTACGTATCACTAGTTGTGTTCACTGAAATTTCGGATTTGGTCTTTTGACTTGGAATATATTTTCAAGCTATAGAAATTTTGGATAATGGAAACATGATAGTTTTCACAATTAGCCATTGGTTATATGTTTCATAATTTGGAATTACAATTAGTATGGGATTAAATTGTACGATTATGGAAAACGATCTTCTAGACCTTGTCAATGTAAAATGTTATGTTATGGGTAAAGTTGCGTAATTGTGGCCTTTTCGAATTGAGTTATTGACTTGGATTTTGTAAAAGAAAATATAAGAATAATAAATATGGTTATTTCTCTCCTTGCTATTGTTGGAACTATTATGTGATATTATTTTTTTTTATGTTTATTATGGAAAATAAGTGTAGGCATGCCAAATGTTGGTAGAATACTTTATATTGTAAATAATGGGGATATTACATTGATATGGAATTTACCTTGCTAACTATGGGATTATTAGCATGATGGGCATAATCATGTTGCATTGGCATTCATGGCATAGCAATGCATTGAAAATTGACTTAATAAATACTTAGTAAAAGTGTTAAGGAGTCATTGGATTTGGACTACTAGCGGTCAAAGGAATTATCGGTGTTTTCCATTCCTTTGGTCCTAGGGTACTTTCTGATTATAGGTAAGAACCCTTGTGTTCCTGAATTAGAGGTTGGGTTTAAATCCTCTGTTTCCGCGCGAAGACTCCTATGGGAGTGGTTTGGTAATTGAAGAATAAATGTAATTGGACATGGAGTCACATATTACATTATCATGACATGGCATTCATTGCATTAAGTTATGGGTATATAACTTATTGTATCTATTGGTTGTTATTTAATCAGCTTATGAAATTTATGAAGATATTTCTATACGGTTTTATGAAAATACAATAATATGGAAATGAATATGAATTTATACTTTGAATCTATAGGTTGTCTTTGATATAGAATTGGACTTGGATATTTTCTATATAGCGTGTATGAGTATTTTTATGTATCTTGTGGATTTAAATGGATTTTTTAAACCTAAATAAACTTTGTAGAAATATGTAACCTATTGAGCGTTAGCTCACCCACCTACAGTTTTGCAGGTTCTTAAAGATAAAGAAATTATTTGAGTTACAGTATTTTGATGAAATACTTGTATATTGGTTTGCAAGGCATTCTACAAAATGGAGGATACGTTTTGTGATAGGCTGTGAATTGATGATGTATTAAATTATGATTGAATGTAATTTAATTTCTTGGTAATGTATATATTATTAATTTGGAATTATAATAATTAATTTTGGTTGGGAACCATGTGGAATCTGAGGCAAGCAATGATACCCTTGTGGATGGATGCTTTTGTATTTTTTTTTTTTAACAGGTTAATGATTTTACTTGGCTAGCCCGTATAGCAAACGAGTCATGCCGAATTTTTATTAAAATAATGGTTAAAAATTATTTTATTCTCACTTACTTATGGATTTAAAACCTGTTTTATTTTGAAAAGTCAAAGTTCAATTTGTTCTAAAATCAAATGCTTTATTAAATCAATCTCGTTTTATTACCTTTGATCATGACTTAATACTTTCGGGTCATGACGGTCATTAGCCTCTTGGGTTTCATTTAATGAAACAGAAAATGGGAATCCTAGTATCTTTTTTTGTGGGTTTGGATTAGGTATTTTAAAACGAAAGCTTTGATGCCCCCCCCCCCCACCCCCCCCAAAAACCCCTCCCCTTCTTTTTTTTTTTTTCTTCTTCTTTCTTATTATCGGCCAGGTTGATTATGTTTCTCTTAGAGTCATAGTTTAATCGTTTTCAAGCTGTTGTAAGTAAGTTGTAACATTATTTTTGCAGTCCAAGGCTAACATTTTGCAAGTACAGTATTCCTCATCCTTCAGAAGCTCGTGTTAATATTCGAGTCCTCCAGACAATTGGTAACATATACATCCTTGGTTTTTATCAACATAGATTTATAATGGTTGTTTTAATGTTTTCTGTTGAAATTATACTTCTTAAGACCTTAGTTTTAAGCTTATCTCCATTTATAGGATAGCTTCATAACAATGATAGATGCATGCATTCCACCGGCCACTTAATATTTGTGAGGGTTCTTCCCTTTATTTATACCGTTACTTACATGAATCTTCATCCAGCTAGTTCCACAAAAATTATCATGGTCTTTTGGAGGATGGATTTGGATAACAGTGTTTAATATGCATTTTTTTCTTTTTAATTTGCAGATTTGCTGGCAGCATTGAAGCACATTTGCTTTGCTATTCTTTTGGATGGTTGTGGTTTAAAGTATATTAATGTTGGGACTTCTATGGATTTATTATAGTTTGTGTTGTTCATTTAATATATATAAAATTACAAAGACATGGATGTGTGCATGTTGGGACTTCTATGGATTTAAGTCATGTGATATGATGCCTCAGGCCTATTTGTGATGACTTGGAATGAAACAAATGATTTTTTTTTTTTTTGGGTGAGGAACAAGCCAAATTTATCATTTTCCTAAGGGACAAATTGTGTTTTCTGATCAATTTTAGCACAGTAATGATATTATGAAATAGTGGTTTTTGAAATCCATGATTTGAAATCCTACTTTCAAAATATTTTATGTAAACAGTGAATTTTTAAATCCATAGATTTCAAATCTGTGAATTTAAAATCCATATCCCAAATCCAAATCGACGTTGCCAAACGCAGCCTATTAGTAAGCTTTTAAAGATACTCAAAAGATTTTTTATTAATTTATTTATTTTTGTTAATAGAAGCATCAATGTCATGATCCTTATTTTGCATTTCTATGGTTCCCCTTTAGAGATAGGGACAAGAAAAACAAAAGATCTCGTTCTTCAATTTTGATACATGAGGTAACAGGAGTTTCTTATTGCCTCAACATTCAGAAGCTTGGCCTAGGTTTTCGAAGAGAAAAAAATTAAAGCATGGCTATAAGTCATGTTTTATCATTCAAAAAAAGAGAAAAAAGAGAGAAAGAGGGGGCGGGGTGGGGAGGGGTTTGTTTTGGACATGCACTTGTAAATCACGTCAATTCTATCAATAATTCATCAGCTAATTAGGTCATATTTGTTTGTGACTTGTGAGTTCTCTTCTTCTAATAATGTTTTTCTACATGGCCTGATGCAGTTGATTGATATCATAATGATTATTGAGAGCAAACTAAAACTAGGGAAAAATAATACGGGATAAAAATAGGCATTCCCACACTCCCCCTCCAACTTTTACCTTACGTAATACCCAATGGGCCCCTTCTATCAACCAACATACATTTCCTCATTATTTTTCCTAATACCGAATCTACCCTTAAGCCAAAAGCCTTGCAAGAAGAAGAGATGCCCGCCATTTCTTAAAAGCGACAATATATTATTATTATATTTTGCTTGCCTTGGTTCAAGAAGGCACCGCCCTCGCTGTTTGTAATTTGTAACGCTTTGATACTTAAAAAAATAAAAAATAAAAAACTAAGAAAAAGGCTTCCTATTGGTGCATCTCACGCTTATCTTGGCCAGAAAACCAACTACTTTAGGGGATAATTGGTCAACTAAGTTGTTTTAGAAGTCTTTTCTTGTACCAGTATTTGTAAAAGAATATGAAGCAAGGGTTTGCGGGTGATTTGTATGGGTAGATTAGTTTGAATCTAATGGTTTGAAATGCCCTTTATTTGGCCATAAAAAATAAATAAATAAATATCACTGATGGATTAGTCTCGAAAATGTACTGTTTGCAAAGGTGGTGGCCATGATAGGCGCACTTGTCAACTTAAAGCCAAAGCTAACCGATCAAGCCCTCCTTCGGTCTTTCTTAACAAGGTTGATACTACATAGCATAGTTGACCAAGCCATTTGGACCAAATGGCTTAAGGGTAGATTCAGTATTAGGCAAAATAATGAGTAAGTGTATGTTGGCTGATAGAGGGGCAGATTAGGTATTACGTAGGGTAAAAATTGGAGGGGGAGCGTGGGAATGCCGAGGGGGAGTGCTGATGGCGCTAGCCAAAAAATGTTGAAAGATAAATATGGATCTTGCGAGTTGCATCTATTACTGGTCCTACGTTACCTCCAGGCCAAATTTTTTTTACTAAAAAATGTTTGGTCAAGTCAACCGAGTTTTCTAAAGGGAAAATTAACAATTAACCCTAATAGGGGATTGCTTTTAACAATAATTTCATTATAAGAATTTTTAACTACATAATCCCATTTTTGAGAGATTCTTTCATCATAAGGAAAACCATTTTTTGGAAATTCTTGTTTTAGCCTTTTCTATGTATACTGTAAGGCCAAGACCAGATGATGACTATGCTCTTTTCCATTGATAGCCCTTCTCCAACGACGACTCTTCTCCGACAACGACTCTTCTCCGACGACGGCCAAGTGACGCCTCTTCTCCAACGGGCCACCACCACCTCCACTTCCACCACCGTTGGTTCTCTTCTCTCTCGTTTTTCTTTCCTGACTAGATCTGAAAACCAGATCTGTTACATAGCGGCTCTTCTCCAACGTTGACTCTTCTCCGACGATGGTCAAGCGACGCCTCTGGCAGGCCACCACCACCTCTACTTCCACCGCCATTGGTTCTCTTCTCTCTCGTTCTTCTCTCCTAACTAGATCTGGAAACCAGATTTGTTACATGGCATTCGGCTATGTTGTCCTATGTTTCTCCTTCATCGTCTTCTTCTTCTTTTCATTTTTTTGGGGGGGCTGCTGCTTGTGTTTGTGTTCATGTAACCATAAATGCTGTTTTTTGTAGCAACAATCGTAAACTCTTACCATTTGCTGTAGAATTTTTAGTAGCACGAGAAATGCTGTTTTAATAGCCGAAATAGTAAACTATTACTATTTGCTGTAAAAATTTTAGTAGCACCGGAAATGCTATTTTTTATAGCCAAAATAGTAAACTATCACTATTTGCTGTAAAAATTTTAGTAGCACGAGAAATGCTATTTTTTAGAGCCAAAATAGTAAACTGTTACTATTTCCTGTAGAAATTTTAATAGCACGAAAATTGCTAAACTGTTAGTATTTTCTATATAAAATTTTAATAGCATAAAATAGTAAAATGTGTCTATTTTCTATATAAATTATGCAACTCCTGTAAATAATATTTTATATTATACTATTTTTCATCTTATCCAAACTAGCACAAGTTTCAAAGAAGAAGAATGAACGAAGGAATATGTAGTAGCAACCATGGTGATGATCCACGAAGAAGAAGGAGATATAGTAGTAGCAGCAATGCGAGAGAGAGTGCTTGAAGATAGAGGAGAG
Organism: Liquidambar formosana; assembly: GCA_039720395.1. Taxonomy (NCBI): domain Eukaryota; kingdom Viridiplantae; phylum Streptophyta; class Magnoliopsida; order Saxifragales; family Altingiaceae; genus Liquidambar; species Liquidambar formosana. The sequence continues at coordinate 30,805,444 of CM077822.1, forward strand.
GCTCGAATCCTAGCAAGGTTCAGTCGTCGGAGATGGAGAAGGTTGAGGTAGGGTTGTCGGAGGTTGAATAGTCGTCAGAAAGTAGTCGGAGTTTGGTCACCAATGGAAGTGCTACCAATGATAACCTTAGGATAAAGAAAAAAAACATGGGAGAGAGAGAACCAGTGATAACGTTGGGTGAGAGGAAAATGTGGGAGAGAGAGAAAGTGATGTTGGAGTGTAAAAAAGGGTATTTTTGTCACTACAGAGTGAAAAGGGGTTATCACAAAAGTGTTTTTATTTGTAGGTTTATTGTAAAAGAACTCTCATACTAGGGAGCTATGGCCAAAAATCCCAACGATAGAAGAACATACACCCACACATGCACCCAAGGCCACCAGACCCAGGGACCATTAGCGCACTTTAAAATAGGGATTTGGATTGGCACTAACCAATTGAGTATTTTTTTTTTTTTTTTTTTTTTTTTTTAGGCATTAGCCTCCTAATAAAGAATTTCTTAGAAACTCCAAACCTGCTTTCAAGTGGTTGAGATAAAAGTAACAATGGAAACCCTAGACACCTCAAATCGACCTGTGATAGTGGCCTGGAAATGACTATTAAGGCCATGTTTGTTTGGTTGGAATGGAATGGATGGAAATGGAATTTGATTCCATGCTCAAAATAGTCTGGAATTGAATGAGATTAAATAAACATTACGAAATGAATATTATTATAATTCACTACTACTTTTTTATTCCTTTCCCATTTAATTATCTCATCCAAACATGTTATCTGAAATGAATTGTGGAATGGGATTCCATTCCAACCAAATAAACATGGCCTTCAATTCTTGACGCTTCTCTTCTTTTAGAACATATCACTTTTTCTTAGTTTTACTTTATTCTTGAAATTTTATTTTTACGTCCTTACATTGTCCTATTGAACTTAAAATGCTCCCAATACGAGTTTAGGAGAGAAAATAGGAGACAGTAAAATATTAGTTAGAACAGAAGAGGGAAAAATAAATAAATAAATAAGAATTTGTGAACACGAACATCGATCACAACAATTGCCTTGCCACACTCCAATATTCATCATCAGGTTTCCCAAGTTATTCCAAAAACTTTTCCGATCCACTCCCAAATTCAAATTATTCCAATGCCGAAAGTTCGAAACTATAGTTGATACAATGCTTAAATCAATAGGCCCGTAATCTGGACGTGGTAAGCTTTTAGCTTTTAAAGATTTGTTTTTTTCTTTTTTTGCTTTTCTGAAAGCTTAGGGAAATGATAGTTGAGACGAGCCTATGGGATCGACTCAGAGACCAAAATTGCTGAAATACGAAACTACCCTCATCATAAAATACATATATCGGTGGTCTATATCTATTTATTGGTCAGTGTCATGATATTTACTATTGCATTTCTGAGGTCACCCTTTAGAGATAGGGATGAGAAATCAAAGGAGGTCGTTTTTCAATTTTGATACATATCTTACGGTTTAGACGCGTAAACCAATCATGGCATAATATAATATGACACTAGTTTATAAATTAAATGCTTTCAAGCTTCTATAGCTATTGGGCTATTAGCTAAAGCCAGCAATTTGGATTACAAAATGGCCAGAGACTTCGTTTATCTGGCTAGTGACCATGCACATGAAGTGGATCTCGTGCAGCAGAGCTCCGGGAGCTTGTTCTTGTTTTGCATGATCATTATGTCCCTCTCAATCACATCAATGGTCATATTTGCTTGTGCTGATGGAGGCTCTGGCACCCCTTCCAAGAAAAGTGGTGGTGGTGGCGGTGGTTTCATTGCTGGTGCAGCTGGTGGAGGTTGTGGTGGTGCCGGCACAACTGGCTGTGGAGGTGGTGGTTGCGGTGGTGGCGGTTGTGGTAGTGGAGGTTGTTAAAGAAATGGCAGTCAATTCCCTTTTTTTTTCTTTTTTTTTTTCCTAAAAACTTTAAGGTTACATATTTGAGATTGATAGCATGTATCCCTGGTTATGTATTTCCTTTGGCAGCAGAATGTATGTTTTAAGTTAGGACTAAATATATATGTACATACCTAATGCAACTTTATAAGTCAGGTGCACTCTAAAACTCTTATCTGCAATTCGCCTCGCTTCCTACAACTCACATGAACCATAACCTTCCTAAATAGCATGATCCTCTGTTACAGCAAACTGGAGATTTCGAATTCGCCTTTCAAAATTCCTCTGCTGAAGCTCTCACAACATCAAGAATGTCATTTGGATTCCATACCTTGGTATTGAAAAACAGCATCATTCCAAGCATTCCACAATCTCCAGCAGGTATAGGCCACTAACCTTCTAAGATCATCCCTGCCCTCATAATCTTATGTTCTATCCTCAATCGTTTCCCACCAACCTGTAAAGCTACTTTGCTCAAGCTGACCTGATCAAAGCATTAATGGAGATTTCAATCAAACAGCTTTTTCCAGTAGACATCTCGCAATAACACGCTTAGCTTTGCAGACATGGCAGGTCAAATCTACCTCTAATCCCTCTCCTACAAAGATTACCCTTAATAAATCCTCCGAGATACCATAGATTCTCCATTTCCGACTCTCCATCAAGGCCCTTAAGTAGAATTTCCCAACCTGCCAATAAAATTTTTCCAAGCCCAGGAAGGATTGTGTCCTTTAGCCTTAAGAAAGCTTGTAGAAGGAAAATATCTTCCTTTGTACAATTTTTTAAAAGGCAAGTTATGACCCAGGTGAATTTTTCCTACAATGTTTTGCTAACAAAACTAAGCTAAAGGCTTCTAAATCTCTAAAGCTCAAACCTCCATTCCCTTTTCCTTCACAAGTTTCTCCCAACTAATCTAATAACTTTCCATTTTTTTCATTGTCTACCTCACTAGAGTTTTACCTTAGCTACATTCAGATCATTACATAAGCCAACCGGTAACTTAAAACTGGACATGACATAGGATGGAAGTGCCATAGCTACAGCTTTAATGAGAATTTCCTTACCAGCTTGAGAAAACATCTTTCTTTCCAGCACTTGGTCTTTGCCCACAACCAGTCTCTCAAATACGAGAAAGCCTTTTTGAGGTTGAGGTTGTGTGAAAAGAGATAATGGCCATCTTATTGGGAGAGGTTTGTCTATGCCTAATAGATGTCATGCAAGGATAAAGCGGAGACGGTGAACCATCTTTTCATCCATTGCATTGTGGCTAGAAGTCTTTGGATGCTCACTTTTAGCTTGTTTGGGGTTCATTGGGTTCTTCCTTCATCGACTCATGATCTCCTTCCAGGATGGTGGCTTAAAGGGGGTAGTAAAGAGGCAAAAGTGGTTTGGAGAATGGTGCCCCGTGCAATTTTTTGGAGCATTTGGAGAGAGAGGAACCTTAGGGCTTTTGAATGGATTGAAAAGTTGGTCATTGATCTTAAATCCCTTTACATTATGAATCTTTTTTTGTGGTTAACTAGTTTTGCCAATACGCGCAAACCCTCTTTCGTTCATTTTGTAGATGCCCTTAAGCTATAAAGGGGTTTTTTTGTGCTTTGTTTCTTGTATATGTCTCATGTACTTGGGCTTAGCCTTTTATTTATACAATTTTACTTCATCAAAAAATTATGGCCCTTGATGGAGCAAGGTGGAAAATAAGAATTTGAATACCCGACCCCAAAGTCAGGAAAAAGTTTCTTTGAATTAACCTAAGTGCGATCTATTACATAAACAATTAGTGAACCCTATACAACATTGGTCGAGCAACACTATGAACAAATCTCTATTAAATGCTGCAATGAACAAACAGATACTAAATTCCTGTCCAATCAGAGATTCCTGTATGGCAAAAAACACCATTTTTTCTCTAAAACTAGGAAACACACTTTAATAGATACTAAAGTTTTCCAAATGCAAATGATGGTCAGAATGAAAAAAATCGATATTAATCTCCAAAAAACTTCAACCTAGACGCAGATGTCTCTCTCGTAAGAATTCTTGTTCTAGGAAAGGGAAAAGAACAAAGTGTATTCTTCTTTTATTAATGGGCGCCTTTGTTCTATGAAAACTAGGAGAGAGTCAGATGGTTAAGGGGTGTCATTGCTCCTGTTCATTCAAGAAAAGACAAAGATGGCTATAATAAGCAAGTTGTGAGTAAGTCTACAAGAGGGAAGTCTCCTAGGAAGCAACTCACTACTAGGGGAACCCAAGTCTGTCCTAACCACTGTTGGAGTGAAGAAACCTCATACCTTGGAGTGTTGCTCTTCCTAAAATCCAAAATTAACAGAAGAGCACGAAGTTCCTGACCAGGAAATTGCCATTCCAAAGGCTTGTCCATGTAATTTTCCTAGAACTTCAAGACTGGACTGCTTGCCAAAGCAATGAGCCACATAATGGCTGCCACTACAGGAGGCTGTTGAAGCATACATAAGTATTTACTTGTAAACGTAACCTATGTGTCATCCATACCAAGCAATTATGCCCAAGGATATCCACTTAGCAAGGAAGAACAGTGGTGGGGGGAATAGAGAAATGGTGGTGGCTTCCCAAATGGGGAATGGACTGATTTTTATTGTGAAAGGAGGTGTTTTTATTCTTTTTTTTTCCTTTTAGTAAGTCAAACAGATAGGTTAGTTGGTAGGGCTTTTTCTAATGAAATAGGATTTTCCCTTTGCAAGTTTCAAAGGGGAGAACAGATGAACAAAAGTGAAGAATCAGGAATAGCTCCTCAATTCCTAAAGAATGTCCAACAAGAAATCCAACTTCGCTTTATCAACAATAAGAAAGATTTAACAATCAAACAAAATGAAAATTGGTAAATTCTGCTGCATGAAAACTGCATCAGATGTACCACAGACTATTAATCCTAATAATAATGATTGTTTTCAAGGTAGTATATGAGTTTATACATGACTAATTTCCTTAAGTGCATTGGTTAAAAGAATACAGTTTAATACCTTTCTTCATATCTGCAATTCCAAGAAGCTCGACATGATTTTTCAGGACAGCTCCAATTGTTTCTCTCCCCATGGTCGAATTGTAGAATTGTTTGCCTATTATTTTTGTAAACAATTTATACATATTGCACATAGCAAATAAATCACGGGTCTAAGAGTTACCTCTTGCGGAAGAGACCCGAGAAGGACCGTCGCTTGTCATTACGAGCCCGCGGGTTGCCGTACGCCATCTGAATGCTGTGAACACGAACCAATCCTTCGTGTACGCTCTACCATCGCTGTGTAAGGTGTAGGGATCGCTACTAGAGTCCTCCCTTTGTTCCACGCTTCCAAATCCATAAGGCCATGGTGATGCCTTAGAGAGAATACTAGAGAGAGAGAGGGGAGAGTGGCTGTACAGAATGATAGAGGGTGCATAGAGAGGCTAACCCTAATCTGTAGAGAAAGCCACCTTAAATAGTTTCCTATAAGTCCTAAACCTAATAGGACTAGGGTTCCACACACACTAGGAAACCCACTCAATAGGAAACACTTATGAGGTCCACTACCCGCATGTGGGAGGACCACGGGTATGGGCCACGTACCCGACCCGAATATTAACATCTCCCACTCGCCCACATAGGGTGAGTTAACTCCAAAATCTCTCTCAATCTCCCAATACTCATCTCCTCATACAGGAAATGTAGCGTGCGACCTCACGAGAAGAACGTACAAACATAGGAGCGAAAATGTTAAGTCATCACCAAACTAACAAGAACGCATCACTCGAAGGCATCTCGTACATGCCCCAGACAATCCATAAAACACCAGATCAAGCACTCTTTAATCCCTCATAAATATAAAAGCAGTGCTGCATCTCACATATATGCAATGTACCCATGTCCCATATCATCACAAATACGACATAGACGCCGGCCAGCTAATGAGTTACAAAGCATGGTGTAATATCAAATCGTCTTCCCTAAGCCCTCCTGCCAATCCAATTCAACTCAACCGCTTTCCTAGATATGCCCCCATAAGACCGAATTGTTTCCTGGCCTTTGGAAAACACGCTAAAGTAGCGTCATCAAGTATCCTTTTCATGACATAGTCTCAAGTCAAAAAGGGCACAAAAATGGATCAAAGTGATCCATGTGGCTCACACAGTGATGAAGCAGGGATCCATTCATCACTCCTACTATCGGTCGCTATAGAGCACATACAGTATGATATGTATGCTATGGCGTTAACTCATAAAATTAAGCATGTCACTAGAAGAAGAAGCAAAAGAACGCCATACGAATCTTAGTCCAATCGCTACTAAAGCGCTTGACCTGAGTTTTCCAGCCCAGTCGCTCTCTCAGCGCCTGCCTGAAATCTCACATTCGGCTATAAACAGGCTACATAGAATTGTGGAAAAACTCTATGTTCGATCTAATAGAGATCTCATCTTAGCTCAATCTAAGGCGACATATAATATAGCAACTGTATATCTTGCTCGCCATCTAGGCGCCAAAGATATAAATGTCTCATCTTGCTCGCTAACTCAGCGCCAAGGTGAATCACCCGTGTGAGTGGGTCGATTCAAGCCCGGTGACATTACAAAGATGTGTACTCAAATGACATAAACATTCTATAAAACACAAAGAATGAATATCAATACCAGAATAATAATGTCAATCACAAATTAAATGTCTGAGCATATCAAATCCTACAATGTTCCATTCTCTTCACATGAGAACGGAAAACATATCTGGAAATTGGCTTAATCATAGGATCAGCTACCACATTGCCAGTGGAGACATGCCTCAAGACCACTTCCCTTTGCGCAACCATATTTAATTCAAACAAAATACAATCAAATATCTCTCTGTTTGGTTCTACGACAATACTAGGGATCATTCGCACACTCTAGGATTGATACACAATCAAAATTACAAGCTCCTCATAAGCTATAAAACTTAGATGTTGCAAAGATCACATTTACCAAACAATATCCTGAACAACCGTTGAGCAAACTATATTCTCCGACTCCATTGGGGACAAGGCAATGCGAGTCTGCTTCTTACCACAAAAGAAGCACCTTCACCTCCAAGGATAAACACATAACCCGAGGTGGACTCTGCACATCTCAATAAATAGCCTAATCTCCATCGCTGTAATCTCTCAGTCCTAAGTCTCCACTATGATGACATAAGACAATGTCAGCGATTTCACATAGGTATCGAAGAAACTTAACTGCTGCTATCCAAAGAACGGGTTCAAGGAAACTCTGATGATGACTAACAATACCAAATACATGCATGTTTGGACGCATACACAACATCGCATACTACAAACTTCCTATTGTAGCTACATATGGCGTTGTGGACATGTGACTCTTTTCCTCATTAATTTTAGAAAACTAGTTTAGGATTAAAGTGCAGCCTTTTACTATTAGAGTGTCAATGGGTTTAGAGTTATATATGCGAAAACATTCAAGAATCTTCCTAATGTAAGTCTCTAAAGACAAACCGAGAAGTTTCTTAGAAAAATCTCTAGCAATCTTAACTCCAAGCACACAATTTGCTTTACCCATGTCCTTCATCTCAAAATAGAGGACAACCACTTCTTAATGGTGACAATAGTCTCTATATCATTCCCAGCTATAAGGATGTCAGCAACATATGAAGGAAAAAATAAGGATATTTCCACTGGACCACTCAAGATACATGCAATGTGTTCAATTATCACAAAACCCACAATGGTAATGGAATCATGAAACCTCAAATGCCATTGCCTAGACGATTATTTAAGGTCGTAGACGGAATAGTGAGCAAGCACACTTTGCGCTCTTATCCCTTGACCTTAAAAACCCACTAGTTGATCAATATGGATCAAAACCCATTGGTTGATCTAACATAGATCTCTACGTCTAGTTCTCCATTGAGAAATATCATCTTAACATCCATCTAGAAAAGTCCAAAATCCAATTATGCGACAACAACTAAGATTAGGCAAATAGAGGCAAACCTCACCATTTGAGAGAATATCTCTATATAGTTTATACCTACACATTAAGCATTAACCTTTTGCCTTGAGGCGCGCCTTATACTTGTTAATTGAATTATCTACCATTGTAGAAGATCAACTAACTCCTAAACTCTATTCCTATCTATCGAGCTCAACTCACCCTACTTCAGTATCATCCACTTATTTCCAGCATAAGAAGAAAGCGCTTTTCTGTATAAAGCTAGCTCATCATCTTCTCTATAAGCTTATAAGAACACATCCCCTTCAATCTCAAAATGATGATGGGAAAAGTTTCAATATTTGCTCATGCGCACTTGAGAATCTTAGTGATCTTAGTGGCCCTGCAAGACACTTTCTTGCAAAACACCTTACGGGACACTCCCACTGAGTTGAAAAACACTCCCACTATCTTCAGCGACTACAAGATAAGGAACTAATTCCCCACCTCGCTCGAAGATGGTAAAACGTCTTCACATTCCTCTAACACATAGAGGTAAAGATTTTCACTAGTGCTGCTTATGCTGAGAAAATCATTCTCTAATGAAATCAATATTTCGCAACTCTATTTAGTCATTCCTCCATCGGGAGGTTCATTATACATCAAATAACCTTTTGAGCTTTTAAAATATTTTATAAAAATGTTTTTATAGCTCTAGGGTTAGGTTCCTCATACTCATGGAGAGTGATGTAAACAAACCTTCTGACCCCAAATGGCGCAAATGCCCCACAAATCGAGCTTTCGCATGCCACCACTGATAAAGGGTTGGAAAAACTAACTGACCAAGAAGGCACTTTAAGAAAGATGTAGGCAGCAATCAAAAAGAATATCCCATTAAAAGGATACAGAGAAGTTAATTTGCGCCATAATCAGTCTAGACATAACTAGAAATCTCTTATTACTACTCTCTGCTACACTATTATGTTGCAGAATGTCAGAAATAGAGAGTTGTCTGCGTATCATCTTTTCCTCACATAGTTCCCTGAACTAATCAGATAAGTACTCGCGTCCTTGATTAGTCCTAAGAGCTCTCAAGTTTCTATCTCTCTAATTCTCAACCTCTACTACAAAGCATTTGAAAGAATCCAAAGCTTCATAGTGGCGAGCGATTAGATGGACAAAATCATATCGCGCGTAGTTATCGATCAAAGTAAGGAAGTAAGAAGCGCCAGAACGTGCCTTAACATACATAGGTTTGCAAATATCTAAGTGGACTAACTCTAGTAGTCAAGTAGCTCAAATTGCCTTACCAAAAAGGCTTCCTACATGCTATAGTAGCTAAACAAGACATAACCACAAGTAGGTCAACTTTGGTGAGTGGGCCCCAAAAGGCCTTCTCAAGCTAACTGGGTCATCCTATTATGTCCAAGTCTAGCATGCCAAATAGAACCAATATTCTTATCGACATTAGCAACATAGGATAAGGGAAAACGAATCATACGGTTCAACTCTAAAGTGAAACATGTCCAAAAAATAAACAATACCATGATAAAATATCCAACCATCTACCTCTGAAATGAAGGAATATCCAAAATCAAAGAATACTAAAACTAATAGTAGATTATACTGATTATTAAGCACATAAAACTCATTGTGTAGAAGTAAGATGCGCCCTATGCGCAATTAGAGCTGAGACAAACCAACTCTAAGAACTTCTATTCTAGTGCTATTGCCCATACACTCTATGGGCGCCAACTCAAAATGGCGATAATCTACTAGCCTTACTCCATCTCAAGATACATATTTAGCTGCACCCGCATCTCAATCCACATAAGGATAGAATGGGCAACTAAATTATGATCACATGCACAAATGCAAAGAGAGTTCGGTGAAAAGGATATCTACTTTGGCTCAGTGCATTCACGAGTGAAGTGTTTCAACCTTTCACAGTTATAGCATATTATTTCGAATAACCCTTCTATCCTTGGTAACAGGGTAGTACACATACTCCCCTATTAGACTAACAAGCACGCTGCTTAACATAATAAAGCGCGTGTGGGGAAATACACATTCCCCAATAAAATCAATAAGCATGCTGCTTAGCATAGTAAAGCGCACGTTACAATCTTTCTTGCACCAAGAATGGTAGGCCTCAAAACTCACAAAGTCAAGGCAGTGTAGGGTCGTATACCCATCCACAGGTCAGATCACAAAACTGGTCAAAATGTCCAGGAGCACTTGCTCATTTAAAAGGTATTGATTTTCTAAGCCATATGTACGGTAGTCATCATCTATTCATATTGCGCAGGGTTGACATTATTATTTACACATCTTTCTACTCGTTCAGAAAACCCAAAAGAAAAGTATTATTCCTTCCCACACACCAAGATCGAAAAGTATTGCTATTGCTCATGATCATCTCCCGATAGTGTAGGTTAGGATTATAATTCTCAATTGTTTTTTTTTTAACAAATATACATATTAGGAGACACAAAATCTCAACTAATAATATCCACGGTATTATACTAACAAAATAATATAATAAATTGCTCTATAAAAATAAGCACACAGGTCCCCACATAGAACCAGATTGGTAAATTTTAGAGCCTATGCTAAGAAAATTCCACATACATAATGCGCGTCGCGAAACACATCCCTTTACATGGCTTCTCAAAATAGTACATGAAATAATACATTACATTCTCAAAAATCCTACTACAATGGATCTACTGCAATGAATAAATAAATGGGGATGCCGCGCCACACATTATGCCTTACAGAATAATCTTATACACCAAAAGCAAAGAAAACACAAGCTCTTTCTTAATTTACCAAAAATCCATCCATTTAATCGTAGAACTAATATGCTAACACATAACAAGCAAAAAGATTCATTAAATGGATGGTTAGGCCACACTCAACCCCTATGGGAGCGTACCAATAAGTCTTGTAAGGCGGGTATATCGTTGACAGCAATCAAATTGCGCAACGCAATAAAATAATTAATTACACAAAATTAATTAATTAATTACCACATGTAATTAGGTGATGCACAATAAATCCACGTCGCATAGCTCTCCCAATGACACATACTCACTCCCATATGGTCAAACAAAATTAACACAACCTCTGAAAATTTTTATTTTACATAAACTAATTTTATTTTAATTTTCGATAAGGAAAAACACATAAAAATTAGGTAAATAAAAAATCCGGAGGTTGGTATGGGAGGTGCAGCAAGCCAGGGTCAAAAACAAGCCCCAAAAATAATTCAAAAATTTTCTAGGCCACCAAACACCCATGCACGCACTCCCACGCGCGCAAGTGGTGTCCCCGTTATGCATGTTTTCCAATTTAATTTTGTAATAAATTTTCTGGTGACATTAAAAAATTTTAGAAAATCACCAAAAAATCAGAAATTAAATTTTATGAATTTAAGAAAAAACGGCATGCAAATCGGAGTTCTACAGCCTCCACACTCTCTTGCACTCTCCAATAGGCGAGAGTGGGCGTTGCAATTTTCTGCACTTCATCTTCTACCTTAAGACAATTCGCACCAGATTTGCATGTTCATAGGGCGACCTTCTAAGGCTTATATCTTTCGCATATGGTATCCAAATTGCGCAAATAATATATCGTTGGAAAGCCCTCGCGACATAGATTATCAATATATCAATTATATCCATTAATAACAGGTCTAGGTGCATCCAAAAATAGCCCAAAGTTTCGGAAAAAAAACACAATTTTCAAAACAAGGGTTTGTGTTTTCTCTCAAAATACACATCCGTTTCTCATGAAACTTGACGGGGATGTTCCTCACACATAGGAGAACATAACCACATAAAAAATTTCGGTTAAAAACCATTTAAAAAATTCGTTTTTAAGAGACCCATCAATGGTGTTTTTAGAGAGAGAACACAATTATGGCAACTATTGGGCGAACCAACAAGACTATGGCTCTGATACCAATGTAAACAATTTATACATATTGCACATAGCAAATAAATCACGGGTCTAAGAGTTACCTCTTGCGGAAGAGACCCGAGAAGGACCGTCGCTTGTCATTACGAGCCTGCGGGTTGCCGTACGCCATCTGAATGCTGTGAACACGAACCAATCCTTCGTGTACGCTCTACCATCGCTGTGTAAGGTGTAGGGATCGCTACTAGAGTCCTCCCTTTGTTCCACGCTTCCAAATCCATAAGGCCATGGTGATGCCTTAGAGAGAATACTAGAGAGAGAGAGGGGAGAGTGGCTGTACAGAATGATAGAGGGTGCATAGAGAGGCTAACCCTAATCTGTAGAGAAAGCCACCTTAAATAGTTTCCTATAAGTCCTAAACCTAATAGGACTAGGGTTCCACACACACTAGGAAACCCACTCAATAGGAAACACTTATGAGGTCCACTACCCGCATGTGGGAGGACCACGGGTATGGGCCACGTACCCGACCCGAATATTAACAATTTTTATAAATAACAAAAAGTAAAACAGGGGGAAAAAAAAAGATCCAAAATTAAATATCATAACCAGAATGGAATGCACTGATCCACATACCTCAGCGTTGCTGACAGGAACTGAGTCAAACACAATATTTTCAAACATTTCCAATCTTGAATACAATGCTGCCTTAGCCTCTTGAACTTAATCTTTTTCTTTGCAGTGAACTGCTCATTCTCATCTGTATTCTTAATCATTCCAATTGTATCCTCACCCGCCTTTTTCAAACCAATAGTATAATTCAGTCTTAGATAAACAAACTCCAAGAATCAAGAGGGGGGGTGGGGGGGGAGGGGTAGTGCAAATTCAACATAAAGATAAAATTCACGTTGAAAAAACCCAACCACTGGCAGTTTTCAATCATAATCCATTTTCTTTCCTTTTCCTAAACTTTCTTGGCAACTATACAATGTATTTAAAGTTCTTTCCAATTCATTTTTCAGACAAGGAAATCCCAACTGTTACAGAGAAAAGAAAAAAACACTCCATCTAACTGCTGGGGAAAGAAAAGAAAACATTGATTTGAATGTTTGCTGCTTTGATTTGCCAAAAACAATAACTGAATAAACTCATTGAAGGCAAATATTTGAATTTATGCATAGTTGAGGAGAAATTCTAGCTTCACACGTCCCAAATAATAAATCTAAGATTTCAAATTCAAAGACGCGTTTGGTTTCAGAAACAAAAAGCGATTTCCATTCCCAAAACAGGAGAAGAAAACAATGCAGAAAACATATTTGGCAGCATGTTTTCTAGTACCATTTTTCAAAATACTCTCTGAAAATGGCCCGTTGTCCATAAACAACAAAAAGCTGGTACACCAAATTTTATTTCCATTTTCTTTCCTAAGATGGTCCTAAAAAATTTGCCATTTTTCCACTTTTGGAAATGAAGACTGCTTTCATAAACTCATTTTTGAGACCCAAAATAAATGGCCAGTAATTTCTTTTCTTTTTCTACATTTTCTCAGCAACCAAACACAACATTAACAGACACACACTCACAAAACTAATTCTATCAAACCCCGGAGAAGAAAAACAATCAGAAAGTAAGGGTTTGGCCGGTTTGAAGAAAATTATACTGACGCCACTATTTGTCAAGGCAAATGACCTCGTTGATTATATCAACTTTGGCAAAATGCCATTGCAGTGATTCACAGATAAGTTCAGGGTTGTATCCCTTGTCTTCTTTAAAGTGGTTTTGGAAAACTCCTGAAACAACTATATTCAGCTTCAAGAACCTTTATTTGTTTACCCTGTCCTTTTTTAGACTGAGGGTTTGACCAATTGCCTGATTATGTCTAGACTTTAGGGTTAAAGCAGTCCTGTACTGATCCAGATGAAGGTTTTCAAATTCCTTCGATGGCCAAGAACTACACCAGGGAGTCAGAGACCATATTTTATGAGAAGTGGTTCCACTCTAGCATGCACCAAAATTGTAATCTTCCCACAGTTTCTCACAGGAAGATGAATGACTGCCAAATCACCGATTTATAAGACACTAGCAACATTTTTAAAGATTATTTTCACATTTTCCCAACTTCAAATAACAAGTAAAGATTTCAATCACACATTTATACTGCCTTCAGTCATATACGAAAATGTGCTTCTATTTTACATGTTCCATGTAATCCAGCTACAATTATTTCAGATCATGTAGAACAAGATAATAGTATTTCAAACAAGAAGACCAAACCCAACATTCAAAATTTTGCTACATAGGAGATCAGCAGGGTGAACCCCAACCACCACCGCCAGGAGTTAAAATCTGAAGAATTTCCCCTGCCTGCACCATAATTGTGTTTTTACCTCCAAGGTAAACTTTGCGTTTGTCTTTCGTAATGAGGTAATTAACACCACGAGCGCCATCTTTGCCTCCTTTCAACCCTCTTGGTGCATGAGCACGCCTCTCCGAAAGAATGCTTACCACAACTGGGCGCCTAAATTCTATCTCCCTTACAAGCCCATCACCCCCTTTGTGAAATCCAACTCCACCACTGTTCTCCCTAAGTCCAAATTTATGCAGCAGAACAGGATACCTCTGCTCGAAAATCTCTGGATCTGTCATACGAGTGTTGGTCATGTGGCACTGGACCCCACTGGTTCCATCCCAGCTGGGACCAGCTCCACTCCCACCTCCAATCGTTTCATAATAACCAAAAGTATCATCCCCAAAAGTGAGATTATTCATACAACCCTGAGAACAAGCACAGGCCTGAAACGCAGTAAGGACAACATCAGTTATTCTCTGAGACGTGAGTACATTACCTCCCACAACAGCAGCCTTATCACTCGGTGATAGGAATGAGCCAACAGGAATATGGATTTTAACTGGAGCTAAACATCCTTGATTGAGAGGAATTTCAACATCCACCAAACAGCGGAGGCAATATATGACTGCTGCAGCTGTTACCGCTTCTGGTGCATTCCAATTCCCATAAACTTCAGGGCTGGTCCCACAAAAATCAAAAATTGCTTCCCCTTTATCAGAATCAATAGCAAGTTTCAGATGAATAACAGACCCATCATCCATGTAATCCTCTTCTTCAATGGTCACAAAACCTCTCTCCCCAACTTCAGATGACTCAGATGAAACTCTAGCAGCAACTGACTTGAGCATTTCTCTCACTGCTTCTTCTGCATTAATCTGCACATAAGTCATGTAAGCCTGAACAGTGTCCAAACCATACTGCTCAATAAGCTCTTTGATAAGGAAAATTCCTCGCTGGTTCGCAGCCACTTGCGCTCGAAGATCTGATAAATTATCTTGAAGTCTGCGAGTTCCTGGGATGTTATGAGCTGATTCATCAGAATAAGGGAACTGAAGAAGTTTGATGATTCCTTCTTCTTGAAAATTACCCTTTTCCACAAGCTTGAATGCCTTTATTGCAGCCCCTTCTTCCCATATGGACTTCGAGAATGGTGGCATGCTTCCAGGAGTAATACCCCCAATCTCTGCATGATGCCCTCTACTTGCCACAAAAAATACTAGTTTCCCATTATCAAAAACAGGTGTAATAACAGTTATATCAGGAAGATGGCTACCTCCGGCACAAGGATGATTAGTGACCAAAACATCTCCTTCATTCAAATTGTTGCCCCAGTATTTGAGCTGCCACCGCACAGTACTGGACATGGCTCCAAGGTGCACTGGAACATGGGGCGCATTGGCAACTAGTCCCCCATCAGGACCAAAGAGAGCGCAAGAGAAATCTAGTCGTTCCTTGATATTTGTTGATATGGAAGTTCTCTGTAATGTTCGTCCCATTTGTTCAGCAATACCCATAAACCTGTTATTAAAGATCGAGAGCTGCACGACATCTGCAACTTTTTCTGCCACCTTTACAGGGCTTAAACTTGACTCAATTTCAATTTTTATGTTGCCATACTTGGTTATAATAGCTTTGCAGTTGGGTTCTACTATCACAGTACTATTACCATTCATAATGATTGCAGGGCCAGGTATGACATGGCCGTAACCCAGCTTCTCAAGCTTGAATAAAGGTGTATTGTGCCACCCGTTCTCAAAGTAAACCTCATGGTGGCCTTCAACTTCAGGGGTACCTGAAGCAGGATATAGGGGTCGTGGCTTCAAAATATTAGTGACTCCTATACCACGAACTCTCACATCACATATAAGGATGTTTCTGTTCTGTAGTTTGAATCCATACTCTTTCTGGAACAACTTAACAAATTCAACAGCATAGTCACATCCTAACTCATCTTTGTTTGCTTGTCTCTTTACCATTATGGCAGTATCTGTACCCTCATACCTCAAATTTAAATATGTTTCAGTTGTAATGTTTTCCTCTCCAAAACCTTGCTCTTGCAGCTTCTGCTTTACCTGCTTCAATAAAATAGCTTCCCTACGAGAGGACTCCAGGATAGATTCAGGGCCATAAACAGCAGAATATGGCTCCTGTGCTTCTTCAATAACGTCTGCTAATCCCATTCCATATGCACTTAATATCCCACAAAACTTGTGGATTAGTACCTCCTTCATACCCAATGACCTAGCAATAGCACAAGCATGTTGTGGCCCAGCACCTCCAAAACAAGCAAGAGCATGGTTTCTTGTCTCATGGCCCTTCATCTCAGTTAATTGCCGTATTGGACGACACATTGTTTCATTAGCAACATTGACAAATCCCAGAGCAATCTCCTCCACTGGCATGTCCTTTGCTGATGGATCCTGGCTCTTTCTATAGGAATTTATTTGCTTTGCCAACTTCTCGAATTCTTCTCTGGTTGCCTTGATGTCCAGAGGCTGATTTTCCTTGGGACCAAAGATTGATGGGAAATAATCAGGAATAACAAATCCTAGAATCAAATTTGCATCTGTAACTGCCAATTCCCCTCCCTTCCGGTAACAGACAGGACCCGGGTGTGCACCGACAGATTCTGGTCCCACCCGGAAAGCTCCAAATTGGAACTTCAACTTTGACCCACCACCAGCTGCAACAGTGTTTATATCAAGCTGAGGTGCTTGTATTATGGCACCCGCGATCTGGGTTTCTAAAACTTGTTCATAACTTCCTGCATAACGGCTCACATCTGTAGAAGTACCACCCATGTCAAACCCAATGAGAGGCTTTTCGGTTTCAAGCCCAAAAAGAGTCTGTGAGTAACCAACCACCCCACCTGCAGGACCTGACAAAACTGCTTTGTGGCCTGAAAATCTACTTTCCGGTGCAAGTCCTCCATCTGATTGCATGAACAAAACATTCACCTTCCCCAGACTTTTATCAAATCTGGATATGAATCCAGATAAGTACTCTTTAATAACTGGAGTCAGGTATGCATCCACACTAGCCGTTAGACCCCTGGGAACAGCTCGAACCATAGGAGTCAAAGCGGAAGACAAGGAAACATGTCTAATGCCCAAACTCACTGCCAACTTCTCCACAGATATTTCGTGCTGTGGGTAAGTGTAAGAATGCATTAACACCACAGCTAGACAGCTAATCCCTTTCTTTAACAGACCTTTCAGCAAAGGCTTCAAAGCTTCCTCATCAAGTGGCTTCACAACCCTGACAAGTTCACCAGAAACCCCTGTAACTATGGATGCTGATGAATCTGGGTTCTCTTCTTCCTTATCAAGAACAAGCTCAATCCTCTCATCAACCTCTAAAATATCCTCATAAAGATTGGACGGTTTTGATACAGTCAGGTCGAAGATGTTGGGGCGAGCCTGGTTACCAATCTGTAAAAGATCCCTAAAACCCCGGGTCACACATAATGCAATCCTTTCTCCTTTTCTCTCTAACAGTGCATTTGTCGCTACAGTTGTACCCATTCTTATCCACTCTATCTTATCTGTCGGGATTTTTGCAGTCCGAGGAATATTCTCCCCAGTAAATTCTTCCAAAATCCTCCGAATTCCTTCAATTGGAGCATCCTCATAGTTTGATGGGTCAACAGACAAGAGTTTCATAACTTTGCAATCAGACTGGCCTGGAATTTCAGCATAAACATCAGTAAATGTGCCCCCTCTGTCGATACAAATCCTGAGTTTATCTCCACTGACACTTCTCATTTCTACTGGGAAATCAGAATCTTCCACCAATCCTCAGTTGCAAGAACAAACAAAGGTCTTCACTAGAATCTTACACCAATCCTCAATTGCACTCCTCTCTGTCGGTATGAACCTGAAGAATAAATATATAATAAAGGGAAAAAAAAATATTATGATCATCACACATTGTTAATGACCCAGTATACTAATTTCTAAGTACACATAAATGGAGCATGAGATGCATATGAGATATTGGAATTATCATACAGAAGTTCAATCTGAAATAATTGACATGAAAACTGGTTGTGGAGTCAAAGTTGTAAATTAGCATCAACATAGCAGGTGAAAATGAAATTTGAATTTGCCCAAAATGATTTGATGCAAATATGCAATCATGTAAAACTTTAAAGATTCAACAAATCACTCATGACCACAATCCACATCAAATAAAACCCAAGAAGAAGGAACAGAGAAGAAGAAAAAAAAAAATAGGAAGAAGAATAAAGAACAGTACCTGGTAGTTGGAGCTTTTATTTTCGAAACTCAAAAAATAGCAAAAATCGAAAAATAGAAGAAGGAAGAAGGAGGAAGAACAGTACCGCTGGAGCTTTTATTTTCGAAAATCAGAAAATAGTGAAAATTGGAAAATAGAAGAATAAGAAGAGGAGGAGGAGGAGAAGGAGGAGGTACGTACTTGGTCGACGAGGGCTGCACCGCTGCAGCTGGAGGGCTGGATCGCAGGAGCTTCGAAGAGAGCTAGGGCTGGAAACTGGAAGTGCTCACTCCCTTGTTTTTCTTTTTTGGCCTTTTTCAATTTTTTATCCATCCACGGTTGCTATACAATTTCAACTTACATCTATATCTATACTACCTATAAAATGATGAATCTTAGAAAAAAAAAAGACTTTTAATTCTCTAAAATATCTTTATTTTAAAATATAATGACATCAATATCCTTACTTACATTAAAATTCGTTTATATTATTTGTTAATTTGTTGAAACGTTAGAAATTAATAATTTAACACTAAGATGTATGCATTTGATTAGAATTAGTTCACTAATTTGATTAGGATTAGTTTTCTTTATATTTATATAAAAAGACGGTTTCCAAGAAAAGAAAAAATAGGATTGGGGTTGGGGTTGGGGATGAGACTCGGGTTTCTTCAACTTCTTGTCAGCAGGAGGAGTAAGAGGCCTTTTTGTGGTGTTGCTTTTGCTGTTCCTCTTCAAATTCTTCATAAGTGTCTCCTACTTCGTTTTTTTCTTCAGACTCTTCTTCTTCTTTGGAGGAAGAAGCAGTTGGTGGCTCTTCCAATGGTCAAGGATGTTTCGATGCCATGAGAGAGAAAGAGAGAGGGGTTAAGATTTTTGAGTTAGGGTTTGTGGAGAGTGATGGGGGTCATCTGATCTGATGTATAGTGTAGAACAGTGGAACTAATGGTCTTATGTGAGAAACCGTACCAAAAAGTTTGTGGAAGCAATTTTCTAGCCGTTGGATTTTAAGAAGTGGAACTAAATCAGAAAGTCACATTTGTTTTGGAATCTGTGCTAAGCCGTCTGAAGTGAGTGAAGGAATCGAATAGTTTTCCACTCTTCCTTGCATGAACCTAAAAATTTGGGTGAATTAAAGGGTGAAAAGTCTTTCAAAGGTTGCATATCTACCTCTTCATATTGAGGTTTACTTGATCAAAGTAAGATAGTTCCTATCAATTCCTTTTTATAGCTACAGTCATTGTGTAGCTACAGTCACAATCCAACAATGAATTAATTTACTTTATTTTTGTACAGGTCATTGTGCTTTTTGTTAATGTGTGATGAGCATACCACGAATAACAAAAACCTTGCTAAAAATTTAAAAGTCTTTATGCATTTTTTTATATATAATTATTATCATTTAAAATGTTTACGTGCAACGCACGTGTGCTATAGCTAAATAAAAAGATAGTATTAAATTTATTTTTTTACAAAAAGAAGGCTGTGGGTCACTAAGGCACACCTCGAGAGGTTTTTATGCCTCTAAAAAAAAGCCCAAAAAAACGCGCTTTAAATGCTTCTTATAGATATCGCCTCGCTTAGCCCAGAGCAAAGCCCAACCCTTACGCCTGCCTCCCTTACACCTGCCCACGCCTCGTGCCTAGATGCCTGAGCGCACCCTTTTAACAACTGTGGTTAAATGACTTAAGAAATAGACGTGGTGTGATATTAACAATTAAGAATTATATCGTATCTTTCTACACTAAAATGACCCAAAAAGAAACACCCAAACGCTAATTCAAAAACTTCAAATGTTCTCATCATCAAATAAATTGATTACTCCCAAATGGAACATATCTAAAATCACCATGAAAGGGTGGCCACCGGCTCCAATGTTATAACAAAAGACAATTTTTTTTAGCATTTACTGTAAAAAGTTATCCAACAATGATGAGGGGTCCCTCATCCCTCTTGCCACGAGCTCTCTCCAATTTTTTGGGCTATTTTGGGCATATCATTTAAGACACGCACCACATCATCATATTTCTCACACAAAGTTTACTCGTATAAATTCAGCAATATATGTATATGTGTGTATTGAAATGGGCCAAAACACCAAACAGAGTAGACAAAAAATTCATACAAATATAGTTGAATGAGAAAACATCGAACTTTGAGAATACTAGCCTAATGTTGTTCTTCCTGCACAAATTCTATTGCAAGTACCTTACAAGTCAGTAATGTAGTTCTTGTTCTTTGTCAATCCAAAAATCTTTAATTGAAAATGTTGGAGACTGGCTTATATCACCAAAAAAAAAAAAGAAGAAGTGTACTCCTTGTGTTCATCTTTGGTTGCAAAGTGAGGAATTTAACCCGACAAAGATGATTGTTCATTGTGTAACGGACACAGCCCAAATAAGCCTCAAATAAAACATGCGAAAGATGACGCTGGATTGGGTTTGGGATTAGGATTGGGATTGGGAATCGGTTTCACATCGCAGCAACTTAAATAGCATTCTATATATATCTAAATGAATTTAACACTGACAAATTCATTTATTTGTTACCAAATTTGAAAACCGCACCTCTTGCTCTCTTTCTCTCAGCACCCAAACATATAAGGGGGAATTACCGATTGAGTCTATCATTTGGACATGCAGAGGATTGTCAGATTTTCTGACTAAACAAACAAAAAACCAAATCCTCTTAGTTTCCCTCATTTTTCTCACCAAAAACACACAACATAACCCTCTAAATTTCCCTTATTTTCTCACAAAACAAACACCGCATAAAGAAGATTTCGTCATTAAACAAACGCAGAAACTAAGATGAGAATAGAACCAACCCGTAGAGACAAAATCGCAGCCCTCCGAAACCTCCGATCGTGGATCTCTTCCTCCAAACACAATAAACTTACTGAGGAATCTCACCTCAGCAGCATGAAGGAGGCCAAACACAACAGCTGAAAGAAACCCTAAAACCCATAAGATTTTCTCTCTCCCTCTTTCTCTCTTTCCGATATCTCTGCGGGGGAATGAGTGCAAACGTAATGGACAGAGAGATAGGGAGTGAAGCAGAGGTCATGTACTCACTGCAAGCAAGATGGAAATGGCGCGACGACTTCGATCTTTTGCAGAGATAGCAAATGGGTTCCATA
Organism: Liquidambar formosana; assembly: GCA_039720395.1. Lineage (NCBI taxonomy): Eukaryota > Viridiplantae > Streptophyta > Magnoliopsida > Saxifragales > Altingiaceae > Liquidambar > Liquidambar formosana. Next base: position 30,826,929 of record CM077822.1, read on the forward strand.
CGATTTTGGGTGCCTCTGGTGTCTGGACCTCCTCCTACTGTTGTCGTTGCCTCTCCGCCTTCATCCTCGACCCCGAAACTCAAACCCACCTCAGCATTTGTAAAATCGGCATGGAATAAAGCCCAAACGAAAACCAATTTCTTTCATTCTTATTTGGGGGCCTCTATTGTCACCCAAAATTCGCTTTTCATCCTCTACTTATTTTATACTTTATGATTTTATGAAAAATATAGTAGGTTTTCATAAAAATTGATCACGTGTTTTTATTAGAAAACATCATTTTAAACAATTTTTTACAAGAAAGTTTATCCAAAATCTATCGTTTAAGTAGATTTTTTTGTCATTTATAGTATTCATTTCATAAATAACTAAAAAATCCACTTAAATGATAAATTTTGGAAAAACTTTCTTCTAAAAAGTTGTTCAAAATGATGTTTTCTAATAGACAGTGTGATTAGTTTTTATGAAAACATTATATATTTTTCATAAAATTTTAGATTGTAAAATACGTGGGGATGAAAAGCAAGTATTTGGGTGCCAATAGAGGCTTATTTTTTTTAACATGAGCATTGGGTTAATGATAAGTAACCTGCGCAGCTCGGGACAGTCCGAGCTACTGCTGCTCAGAGCCTAAGTCTACAAGTGTAAAATTGGCTCATAGGCCCATGGCCCGTCCTAGCCCAGCCCGAAACAATTGAACAAAGCTTAGGGAACGGCTATTGCAACCCCCCAAAGGGATAAGCCACTCCCACCTGATATCCCCACCCTACAAATATATATACCCACCCCTTTAAAAGACTAAAACACCCCTCTTCTAAATAACCCTAACCCTCACCCCCCCCCCCCCCCCCCCCCCCCCACACGAGACGGCGATGGGAGATTCTTCCCCTTCTTTCTTCTTCTTCTCTTCTCTCTGTACTTCTCATCTTCTTTCTTCTTCTTCTTCTTCTTCTTCTTCTTCTTCTTCTTTTTTTCTTTTTTCCTTCCTCTGCTGGTCAGATCTGTCGGGGGAGGTTTTTTTTTTCAAAACCTCCATTTTTTCCGGTGGGATGAGGTGCCGGCGACAGGAGGTTCTTCCTCTTCTCTCTTCTTCTCCTCTTCTTTCTTTCTTTTTCTTTTTTTTCTTTTCTCTTTGCTACTGATCAGATCCGTGTGTTTTCGGCAAGAGAGGTTTTTTTTCAAAACCTCAATTTTTTCCGGTGGGGTAGGGTAGGGTGCCGGCGACAGAAGGTTCTTCCTCTTCTCTTTTCTTCTCCTCTTCTTTCTTTCCTTCTTTCTTTCTTTCTTTTCTTTTTGTTTTTTTTTTTTCCTTTACTGCTGGTCAAATCTGTGTGTTTTCGGCAAGGGAGGTTTTTTTTCAAAACCTCCATTTTTTCCGGTGGGGTGGGGTGTTGGCGACGGGAGGGAAGAGAAAGAAAAGGAAAGAAAAAAAAAGAAGGGTGCCGAGAGGGAAGAGGAGAAGAAAAGGAAAAAAAAAAAAAAAAAAAAAAAAGGAAGAGAAGAGGAGGCTGTCGACGGGAGGGGGGTTGCCCTCGCTGTTGCCGGTGGGCTGGTTAGATCTGTGTTTTTTGGTGAGGGTTTGTGTTTTCCAACGAGGGGTACTTAAGCCCTTTATAGTAATTTTGTGTAATAATTTTTTTAATTAAAAAATTAGAAGGGGCAACTTATCCCTTTGGGGGGTTGCAATAGCCGTTCCCCTAAGCTTAATCCAGAGTCCGTTTAGGCCCATCCCAGCCCAAGCCCAATCTTAAAGGTTGGCAGGTTTGGGATTGGGATTGGGAAAGGCTATTGCAACCCCCCATTCTTATCACCCCACCCCCCTTCCTTTAGGTTTTTAAGGTTTTATACAAAATATAAAAGGTTTTTATGAAAACCGGCCGTGATGTCCACTAGAAAACATCATTTTGAACAACTTTACAAAAGAAAGTTTTTCCTAAATCTATCATTTAAGTATACTTTTTAGTCATTTATAACATTTATTTCATTTTTGCCAAAAAGTCTACCTAAACGATAGATTTTGGAAAAACTTTCTTCTGCAAAGTTGTTCAAAATGATGTTTTCTAATGGAAATATGCAACCGGTTTTTGTAAAAACCTTTTATATTTTTCATGAAATCTTAAAAACCAAAAGGAAAAGGGTGGGGTGATAAAAATGGGGGGTTGCAATTGCTGTTCCCCTTGGGATTTGTAGCCTAGCCCAAACTCAAGTTAGCCCATTTTAAAGTAAATAATATACTGGAAACAGGCAGTGATTACACATTAAAAAACGAAATACATGCTTAAATTATTTGTTGCTTCATAATTTATTTCTTGAAACATCAATAAAAATCTTTAGAATTCTGATTATATTGATACTAAATAAAAACTTATCCCACAAAAATAATCAGTGTAAGAGGGTTGTAATTGTATTCTTATGAAAGTAATGGAATAATAAGTGGCCTTTTTCCCTAATACTCTATATGGATATACATGTAACCTAGATATGCAACTAATTAGGGCTCTTTACTAAAATAATGTCAACTGAAAACATTATTCAAAATATAAGGCCCATTCAATTTGTTTGGGAAAATTAGTAATAACCCCATTTAGATAATGGTTTAAATAATAACCTCATCAAAAGATTCTTTAACCCTTTAACCCACATATGAGTACAATTATTAGGAGTAACCCCATTTTTTTATAATATATATATATGATTTATATTTATTTGCTTGTAGCGGCTCTCCCTTTTTTGTTATTAAGAACAGCTTATGTAACTAATTTATTTTCTAATTTTCTAATTTTTATAAGCTGATAACTTACAAGATACAAATTCCTTTTTGATAAAACTTGGATTATTAAATCCACTTGTCATGATCTTCAAAACAATACCCACTATGATTAGGTAATTCTCTAAAAATAAATTATATTTCTATTTTGTTATCAAAATAATAACATGCAAATGATGTTGTCTAACAATAACTTCTTATTATTTTTTTATATACTGTTAAAAAGTAACATGTTTTTGTTCTCTACAAAAAAAAAAAAAGAAAAAAAAACAGTTTTTTTTTTCTTGGGTGTGGAGAATTGCAATAACACGCTACTATTCTAGCTCTACATAAAAATAATTTATTTTTTTATGTATTTATTATTATTTATTTTTTTTTATTTTTTTTGTGTAGGGAGGTTGCAAAAGTAAACCGTGGTTCTTATCAAAGGTTTGGCAGTAGGTACGAAAGTTGAAGGTGGTGAGAATTGGATCGTTTCTTTGAGTTGAGTGTGTTTATAACTAAAAAAAAATGAATCAGTTGGTCGATGGAGATGGAAACACCGTTCGTATGGGGACAAAGATAAGACAAATGATATTTTTGTGATAGAAGGATAATTCTGTCAGTTTAGTGTCAAAAAGGGCTATAAGGTTAATGGATTTATTTATGTCTATTGTTAAAAAAACTCTTATAACATGGAGCTATGATAAAAAAATCTCTTATCTATATGAAAGGGAAAAGGGAAAGAAAAAGGGGTACAATTAAAAAAGTAAGAGACCAAATAAAAAATTAGCATGGTCAAATTTAGAATATTAGAATATATGTAAAGTAAAAAATTAAAAAAATTAAATGGGTGGAAAGGGTCATGTGCCCCTCCTGGCACCCCATAGATCCGTGTCATGACCCAAAATAATTAAGCCGTAATCAATAGTAATAAAACAAGTTTTGTTTAATAAATCCTTTGATAAAACGTGGATGACACGTGTCAAAATCTCAACCATTTTGAAACTTTTTCTCTTTTTGAACATGACCCATCCATAGAATGGACATACCATCATAAAACCTATTATAAAAAAATCTATTCATAAAAACTTCCTGTCATCCATGAAAGTGGTATCATCCCATGCATCGCATACCACATATACACAATATTAGATAATTACAATTACAACCCTGATTGAATTTACATTTACATTGGCCAAATAAAAATTAATGAAATACATATTCTTCCCATGAAAATACATTAATAAACCACATTAATAAATCCCAAGGAAGCGTGCCTCTGCATAAACTTCATAAATCATATCCTGTAATATTAAAAAACATTGAAATAAATAGGCGTGAGTCCAACGACTCAATAGATACAATTTAACATAGTATACTAAAGCAATGATATAAATAAAACCAATTATATCATTTAAATCAAAATATACTAACCAAGTATATTACAAATCCAAAATAAGTTATAATCCATAACTTTAAACACATGATGCATAATATCTAATGCATGTGACTCATGTCCAATTTACATTAATTCCATCAACTAGTGACCACTCCCACAGTAGTCTTCGTGCGGAAACGGAGGATTTAAACCCAACCTCCAAGAGGACAACACAAGGGTTCCTACCTGGAATCGGAAAGTAGCCTCTCATTCGGGAACACAAGGGTTCCTACTTGGAACCGAAAAGTACCCCGGGACCAAAGGAATAGAAAACACCGCAAAGTCCCATTAACTGCAAGTAGTCCAATTCCAATGACCCCTTTTTATGCAATACTTTATCCAGTATTCATTAAGTCTATTTAATGCATGATTATGCCCAATATGCAGTGCGATAAACCATAAAATGATTTTTAACCAAAATCATCTCCAAAAATATGTTATATAACTCATAATCAAATAACATTATTGTAATAACCTATGAAAAAAAAAAAAAAAAAAAACTTGCTGTCAAGCAAGCAGGACGTGGAGGGAGGAGGGGAAGCGGTGGTGCATGAACACCGACCACTCCTTCCCTTGATATATATATGTTTTTAGTGTACTACGTCAGTGAAAGATTCAGAGAATGAAGAGAGAAAGAGAGAAGGAAGGAGAGAAAAACATAAAGAGAGAGAGCCCATTTAGAGGAAATTTCAAATTCTAGCTAAAGACTTGGAATTGAAGCTGCAATCCTCAATTTCAGGTGAGGTTTATCTCTTATTAGCAATGAATGTTTGTATTTTAGAAGGAATGTAAGTAGTTTTGAAGTTTGAGCATGCGTTGAAGCTTAGATACCCATTAATGGCTTCCAAGAAACTTAGAAAATTCGTATCTTTTGTATATGATTGTATTTAGCTATGAAATTTTTACTGGATATGTCTAATAGTATGGAGAAAATGCTGGTAAAATTTGGTGATTTAACTCAACGTATGTTAGGAGAAACAATTACAAAACAGAAATAGAGTTTTTCTCATTTTCAGGAAATTTTGTTAACTTTAGCTCATCTCTTTCATTTTTAACAAATACTAGATGCTGAAAGCTTTCCATAGACACCAAATTCGTAAAATTTGGTTGAGAAATGAAGCCTGTGGAAATTTTTAAAGTTCTGTAAAATTCAAGAAAACATAGCAGAAAATCAGAGAAAATGAAGGAAGAAGATGAACAGTTGATACGGGTTGACCCGGTTGACCCGGTTTGACCCGGTTTGACTCGGGTTTGACCAAGTTTGACCGGTTTGCCCCGATTTGATTAATTTTGACCCGGTTGACCTGATTTGACCCGGTTTGACTAGGGTTTGACCAAGTTTGACCGGTTTGACCCGATTTGATTAGTTTTGACCCGGTTGACCTGATTTGACCCGGTTTGACTCGGGTTTGACCTGATTTTGACCCGGTTTGACCAAGAATTATTTTAAAATCTCTATAAAAATAAAAATAATAGTTTATTTGAAAGGTTAAGGCATTGTTTGGTTGAACATAAATGTATTTTACATTAAAAGTACATAAAATTTTCATATTAAGTCCGATAATGTTAAAATTTGAACCGTAATGCTTTTATTTAAAGAGCACTACAATCTAGTTTAATTTGACTAAATTTCATGAAGTTTGAAATTTATTGAATAAAATGACCATTTTGCCCTTTTTGTATGAAAATGGTATAAATGAACTCCAAATTCAGTTTTCTTAAACCATAAAATTTCTTTTATTGATATATTGTTAGATTGTTGTTTTTATAGTAAAAAGTTTATATGATTGGAATTAATTATGCATGAGAACTTTGAGAAATATCCATGAGCAGGTTATATATTTACATTGAGAAGTTATTACATATTGTTGAGAAGTTGAGTATATTTGATAATGCATGAGAAATATGCATGAGCAATTTATTCATTTACATTGAGAAAATGATATATGTTGAGAAGTTGAGAAGAGACGACTGGGTAGAGATTACCCTACAGTTAGTGCACTAATACACCATATCATTTTTGAGGGCAAGGCCAGTGATATGGTATACACACATGATGAGCGGTGTGTGCTGTGGTCGTAAATAGTATGTTTTGTATGAGTAGACAAGCATGCTATTAAATTTTATTTCAGGTTGTTCAAGATGAGCAAGAGGCAGGTATGAGTAGTTGCATTGAGAACATGCATATTGAGTTGTATTTTTTAAATGATTTATATTGAGTTGATATGTGATTTATTATGTGATAAACCTCATTGAGCCATTAATAGCTCACGATGTTATTTTAATAACATCCTACAGGAGTAGAGAACCAGTAATGGAAGGGAGATCGAGCAAATTTAAAAGTGTGGACAAACTTTTGTTTATGTAAATATAAGTTCAGAGAGTTTGAACTTTTGAACTGTTTAGTTGTTTGTATTTTGAGAAGTTGTAATACCTTTAAGTAGTTATATTGTAAATGAAGGTATTTACTAGTTAATTAGTTGATATATGTGTGAATGTTTAGTTGTGGAGAAGTGTTAGTTCTGTCACCACCTCATTAGGCTATGAGAAGGCTATTTTTGGGGCGTGACAATTATAATTATACCCAAAATTATGATAAACAACATAAACTCTCATTATGATTATAGCCTTAAAATCATAATCGAAAAACATCAATTAAACATGGAAATTAACCATAAAATCCATACTTCTATATTCCACAGAATGTATAAAATAACCAAAATTCGTTAGGAACATAATTCCCAAATTGGATTATCAAATACCCATAATCTCATTTCACGATTTATTCCGCAAATCATTTATATACATATCCTAGGCCCAAAAATACTAAATACTATGATAATATATACCATATTATCATGTCAATAGTTTAAACCTATGTAAATTGTACCTACCTCAACCAAATGTGTGGAAAATGCAACCTTATGTGTCGTGGGTGTGAAATCCAAGTCCTAGCGTGCACATGCAAGCTCCAAATCCAAGCCTTAACTCCCAAATGCCTTGACTGATGAAGATAATGGAGGTTCCAACTCTAAATCACCATCAAATATCACAATATGCATACATAAACCCATAAATGTGAGAATGAGATATAAACCCTTAAAAGAATACAAACCCTAATCCTTAAGTGTGAGAAAATACCTCTAAAATGCAAAGGAATTGGTGAGGATGAACATCTATGCCCAATCCCACAAAATCCAAGCTCAACCCACCAAGAGCAAGCTTCAAGAACACATGTATGAGCCCAAACAAGAAACCCTAACTCCAAAATGCAAGAATGAAACTCCCCATGCCATTCAAGAGTGAACCCTAGCTAGAAATGGAAGGAGAATACCAAAAAATGCATGAATCCCATGTAAATTAAGGAAAGAAACTCGTCTAAACACCCATTATCTCTCCCCCACATTCTCTCTTTCTCTCTCTAGCTCTCTCCTAAGCCAAAAACTAGAAATAAAAGCCCCCAAGGTCGGGCTTGAAGGTATATATAGAGGGGTGGGGGCATATACATCATTTCACCACTCAAAATCTGCTTAATAGGCTAAATTCGAGTGATGTAGTCGACTACATGCAATGTGTAGTCGACTAAACATTCCAGAAGGCTAAAATGACCCATGTAGTCGACTACATGAAAGATGTAGTCGACTACATCATGACTTGTGGTCGACTACATGTCACTTGTAGTCGACTAAATCCACCTCTGCACACACCATGCATTATTTTCATTCAAAACATTTAAGTAAAAGGGAGAATAAAGAATACTTTTACTTTAAGTTATTTAATGAAAATAAGCAAACAACCCCCCATTTGAATTCAATAAAATATCAAGAAAATCAAATTCCTAATATATCAAAATCTCATTTTCTAGTTTTAGTACAAAATCTGTCTCCCGACAGATTTTCCTAAAACAAACATGTGTGGAACCCAATCCAAACATGCTAATAAATTCCCAATAAATCATCAATGTCTTATAATATTATAAACTTCCATTACCGCCAAAAATTATCTTTAAAAACGAAGTTTTAAAAAAATTCACTTTTATCCAACACTTAGCCAAATTTCAGCAGCTTAAACCCTTAAGTTGCAAATAAGGCTAAACGCACCCGAAAGATACTCGATGCACAAAACAAGCATCAAAACATATCCAACATCATAATAGCATAGACATGCATTACCCATGCATGTGGTTATCTGACAAATCAAGGGATTAACTACGTTAACCATAGATTAAACCCTTAATACCCTATTTAAAAATTACGGGTGTTACAATCCGCTACTGATTTAGACAACAAACTAATCAAAAATAAAAATAAAATAAATCCACAACCTTTTTAATTCAATCCTAGTATCTCTTAGATGTAGGCTAAGTTGGATTGGGCAAGCTATTTGAGATTCTCTATTGAATTTTGAAATTCTAAGAAAGATAATTGGATCAGCGCTTACAAAATGTAATCTTGATGTGGTAGGTTCTCAAGTCCCAGAATATCTATACTCTGTAACTTCACCTCCAATTTAGAACCAAATGATATTTTTACTATGAAGAGGAAAAAAATTAAATTAAAGCAGAAAAAAGAACCTGACATCAAAACTTATTTTGTGAAATCGAGAGATCTTGACAAAACGCCTTTTGTACCTCTAATAAACCATTTATATATAGTTTTAGTAGTACCTTAATGTAGATTAGGAAATGGAATCACAGGAGAACATAAGATAGTCCAGAAATAACTCTTTTTTAATGAACTTGTAATGAAGGATTATCTTCGTATAAACCTTTAAAATCCCTATCACAAGTGTTAAAAGCCAGCTTAGCGTCAAGATTGGCAAATTGATAGTCAATTTCCAACTAGATCTGTATTGTTAGTGAATTTAGCTTATTTGTCAATAGGACAAGAACATGTTACTTGTCTTATGTGTGAACCACGGGTTTTGAACACCTTTTTAAAAGAGAGATTTTAAAATAATAATAATAATTAAAAAAAAAAATCTGTTTTTAGGTTCACATAAAACAAATAACAAAAGTAAGGAGTCGCGACCTCATTTTTAAGAAATAAGGAAAACCATAAAAACAATTTAGAGAAAACATTTCAAAACCAAACAAATTACTCCGATTTTAGGAAAAAAGCAAGTCTTAATAAACCAAAGAAGGGATTCGGATACTAAGTTACAATACGGGAAGGTTTTAGGAAACATCTTATAGGCACCACTTTGCCTTAAAAATGTCTCTTAATTAATATGAGCTATTTCAATTATTTCTTAAAAATAAGTCACCATGCATATAAAATAACTATCCATGCATCCACATACATCCATAAAAAAATAAAAGAATAAAGAGAGAAATAAAAAATAAAAGAATAAGTAAAAAGAAATAAAAGAGAAGAAAAAGAAACCTAGTGTTTATTTTTTCATATCAAACACAACTAGTGTTTACAATTTATTCTCTCTCTTTTTTATTTTTTCTTCTTTTGGGTAAATTACATAAAATTACTCTGAACTTTATGTCCAGCTTCACTTTAGTACCCTCAAGTTTAAAACCAGTTAAAATAGACCCTAAACTATACATTTGTGACAATTTAGAGATCGATTTATCAGGTGAAATGGGTGCCTACGGGCCGTGGTTCGGAATATTCCCACTTCATAACTTACCTTTTGTTTTCAATTCAAGACCTATCTACTTTCCAAGAAACGGAGTCAAAATTTTTTTTATAAAACAAGTTCTTTTTAGTGGTTTCCTCGTTCTCTAAATATGAGGTGGCAACTCCTTCAAACTCTACAAGAGTGCACAGAACTCAATTTTTAAAATGGATTCATTCAAGATGATAAGTTTTTGCCTTCAAAACTACATTACTACATTAAATACACTATAACTATTTAATTAATTTTCAACATTTGGACGGGAGTTGTTCGAACTGGTGGGATACCGACCCTACTCCCTAGTACTTGAAATCTTGAATACATATCCTTAGGCAGGATTAAGTTCTTGTCACTTGTTGAAGTAATCTTGACGTTTTCTAAGCTTTATAGAGACGATATCAGCACCTAAAATTTGGAAAGAAAAAAAAAACGTAAGATGTTTTCATGTGAATTGTTCAAGCCCTATAAAACCAGAATTTCAAACCAGTCTTGACAACGATGGGTTCTGTTTCCGATGGCAATGGGGCTAAGATTCCAGCAACCATGGGAGCTTGGACCAGCAAAGAGTTGTTTGCTTTGAAATAGCAGAGCTCGGCTTATATAGCAGAGCTCATATTAAATTGTTTCCCTTGATATACATTTTTTTCCTTTTTGGGTTATATGTACTAAATTGAGTCTTTCTTTCCCTGTTTCTTTTTTTTTTTTTTTTTTTGTAAGAATAAATTTATTGAACTAAATTATGGCTATTTTTTCAAAAAAAGAACGTCCGATATTGTTGTTCGTGATTTTCGTGCTCAAATACGGAATGAGGGTTATTCAGTTATTTCGGCTTAATTTTGGGGGATTTCATTTTATTTCAAATTATTTATCTTTTAAAGAGGAGACCAATAGAAAATACTACATCAGTAGTTATATGTAATAGGTATATAGAGTAGTCCCATATAGAAGAACTCATTTTATTAATCTTTCTTAGGGTTGTTTTAAAGCTTATTTAACTAGAAGTGATTTCATGAATTTAATTAACGAAGTTTGAAAATTTCTTAATATAAATGTGGAAAATTAAAAAGATTATTTCTCACATTCTCTTTAATACCAAATCTAGGTTACCATAAAACAAAGGACGATTGTTGTTTCCCTCTGTTACTCAAAGTCGACTTCCAGAGTTACAGTTTGGGCTAAACATATTTACTCTATGTTGGAATAGACTTATCTTCTTGTGTTTGAGTCCCTCTTTGACTGTCCAACACTTTCCAGTCTATAAAAACGCTCGCCCAGTCACTGCTTTTGTTCACTGCTTAGAGCCCCGACCCCGCCCTCCCTCTCTCTCTCTCTCTCTCTCTCTCTCTCTCTCTCTCTGTAATAGTGTAATTTGAAGATGAGAGACCCATTGCCATTGTTGTTGCTGGTTGTCCTCGTGATTCAGTGTGTTGCACATGCATTGGAGGGCAGTGAGGCCGCACGGCCAGAGATGTCGGGCGTCGACACTGGTGGGCTGAGCAGACAGAGCTTCCCGAAGGGGTTCGTGTTCGGAACGGCGACGTCTGCTTATCAAGTTGAAGGAATGGCTCACAAGGACGGCCGTGGGCCCAGCATCTGGGACGTCTTCATTCAAACTCCCGGTAATTAACTGGATTATATCCCTATTTATTTATTTATTAAGTTGTTTCGTTTTTTCTTTTTTTTTTTTAACTTTTAACTTTTTGTTTTTCTGTTTTATTGTTTTCTGTTTATGTTTTTTATGTTGCTGAAAAACAGGGATTGAAGCGATGAATGCCACCGCAGATGTTTCGGTGGACCAGTATCACCGCTACAAAGTAAGTGCTTTTTGTTTTTTCCCTCTCTTTAATTTTATATTAAAAAATATTAATTACCAAAGCATGGTTCCCAATTCCTACTTTCAATATATGGGGACTTATTTATTTATTTATTTTTATAATATAAATATATTCCATATATCATATTTTTGTGAGTTGTTATACCCACATTATGATGGGTTGATACAAAATAACAGTTTCACACATGTTATTTATGAACAGTTATGAATTTATGATTGTCATTGCACAAGATCAAAGTTATTACTTCACAATAATAAAAAAGTTAGGACCAGAAAATTCTGCCCTGTGGAAACAGAACAGGTTAGTTTGAGTCCAAAAAGAAGGCTTGCCCCAATTGGACCAACCGGGACCTACCATGTGTTTAGGATCCCTTGTTGTTATCTAGGTATATTTGTATTGTTATCCAATCCCAACTTCCTTATCATATGTTCTAACATATATGTTTATCATAGCAAAAATCAATCCAAAAATACCTAATTATGGACCAAATTAATCCCTAATGTGAACCCAATTTATTGAGGATAATACGGTCCTAGTATACATATACTGACACTTGGTGGCTTAACCCATCGACACTACACCCAAAAAAAAATTCTTCCCCAGGCCAGTTTATTTCCTTGAATGATATATGAAATTTAATGTATTCTTCTATGGTTTCACAGGAAGATGTGTATATCATGGAAAAGCTGAACTTTGATGCATACCGGTTCTCAATCTCATGGTCTAGGATTTTCCCAGGTACATAATTCAATAACACTTTTTTCTTTTGTAATCTGCTGTAAAAAAAAAAAAAAAAAAAAAAATTCATCTTTACCCCTAAAATATGTTGTAATCTTGTGTAAATCATTGGTTTTAATGTAGATGGAACTGGGAAAGTAAATTGGAAAGGAGTTGCTTACTACAATAGGTTGATTGACTACATGCTTGAAAGAGGTATGTTTTGAAGAAATTTAAATAAATAAATAAATAAAATAAAGAACACTATATTGTGATAGTAGGTCACTAGGTCTTCATTATGTGCTATGAAACACTGATATGATTTTAGCACCATGTAATTATCTTAAATGTTTTATAGGCATTACTCCGTATGCAAATCTATACCATTATGATTTTCCTGAAGCACTTGAGAAGAAGTACGAAGGATGGTTGAGGCCGTAAAGTAGTGTGAGTACTATGACAAGCAAAGGCCTTTTTTTTCATATATTTTCCGCCATTTTATTTTTTCTGAGCAATGATCAATCTCTGTTATATATGGTTTCAGAGTATTATTTCTGATGCTTGAATTTAGAATTTAGCTTAGTTGGATTGCAATTTGATAAAGGAATAAAACTCTACAGGAAAGATTTCACCGATTATGCAGACTTTTGTTTCAAGACATTGGAGACAGAGTGAAGAATTGGATGACGTTTAATGAACCTAGAGTAGTGGCAGCTCTTGGGTATGATAACGGAATCTTTGCTCCTGGAAGGTGCTCCAAAGCATATGGAAACTGTACAGCTGGGGATTCTGCAACTGACCTTACATTGTAGCCCATAATTTGGATTTATCTCACGCAGCTGCAGTTCAGAGATATCGTCAAAAGTATCAAGTAGGATTAACATTCATTTCCTTTTCCCAATATATTGGAAAAATTATAGCATGTGTTCATTGACAAATGTTTGCATTTCAGGAAAAACAAAAGGGGAGGATTGGAATTCTCTTGGATTTTGTTTGGTATGAACTCTTACGAATCAAAGGCCGACAACTATGCTGCCCAAAGAGCAAGAGACTTTCATGTTGGATGGTAAAAAGTCCTTAACATCCTCCTATAACAAGCAAACACATTCCATTATTCAAAATATCAGAGTAATAGTCGATTCAATTCATTGACACCTATTGGCTATAGTGATAATTAGTGATCCCAAAATTGTTCCCCACTCTGAATAGTTTGGAATCTGGAACTTATTTCCATTGGGAATAAGTTGGTTTTGCAAAATTTTCAAGAAAATGTGTGAATAAATTGAGAAATTCGGGAAAGAATTTGAGTGGGGGAAATTATCATCTAAAATTAGTCAGTAAAATCTGGGAATCATAAGGGGATATTCAATAGATTTACATGCATTTACGGGGGGAAAATAGTATGATTTGGAACTACATACAAAAAGGTTCAAACAATTATGTAACAATAACGCTAATTTATAGCAATGCTGCTGGCTTTACATAGGTTATTCATCCCATTGTATACGGTGAGTATCAAGAACCAATTCAAGACATTGTCGAAAAAGGCTACCCAAGTTCACAGAAGAAGAGGTTAAGATGGTGAAGGGCTCAATGGATTTTGTGGGTATCAACCAATATACTGCTTACTACATTTATGATCCACATCAAGAAAAACCGAAAGTCCTGGGCTACCAGCAGGATTGGAATGCTGGGTTTGCTTGTAAGATATTACCTTCCTCTCGTTTTACCGAAAAAGGAATTTGTATTTTTATTGTTCACATTAAATCCTTTCGTTACTAATCTCTCTCTCTCTCTCTCTCTCCTCTCTCTGCTTTGTGAAATTTTTTCAGATGAGAAAAAGGGAGTGCCAATTGGTCCAAAGGTACAATCTTGCATTTACTTTTAGTTTTCAAGATTAAATCAAATTTCAATGAGAATTAAAAAAAAAAGAAAAAAAAAAAAAAGAGATGCAGGATTGATGAAAATTTATCTTAGCATTTGAGTAATTGATATTTGCAGGCAAATTCTTATTGGCTCTACAATGTACCATGGGGTCTATACAAGGCTATTACTTACATCAAAGAGCACTATGGAAATCCTAATGTGATTTTGTCTGAAAATGGTAAGAGTTAGTTCATCTTTTTTCTATTTAAGCTCAATCCGGTTTTGTGTTTTTGAGTCTCATGTCGTTTTATGTATGATTTGCAGGCATGGATGATCCCGGTAATGTCACTCTTCCTAAGGGATTGCATGATACCACGAGGATCAACTTCTACAAAGGCTATTTAACTCAACTGAAGAAGGCAATCGATGAGGGAGCAAATGTGACTGGCTACTTTGCATGGGCATTAGTTGACAATTTTGAATGGAGATCAGGCTATACTTCAAGGTTTGGCATTGTCTATGTTGATTTCAAAACCCTCAAGAGGTACCCAAAGATGTCTGCCTATTGGTTCAAGAAGCTACTTCAAAAAAAGAAGCATTAAGCGGCCAGACCAAGTTTCTGTCTTATGCCATACCTGTTTAAAACGAGTAATATTCGGCATTACTAGTAGGATACAAAAACTATCAGTGTTTTGGAATTAATTAGTCTCCTTATTGATGCTTTTAGTTCTTCCCCTTAATTTTATTTCTTCCTTAAGTGTCATTTTCTTTCTCGATCTGCAAACCGCAAACCATATGGCTTGAGCAAGTCAGTAAACAACGCTATGAAATTGCAGAAGAATGATTTCTAGTGACCACCAAAATGATTTCTTGTGGCCTATGTGACGCACATTAACTATCTAGGAAACATAGTCCTTCAAAATAGATAGATCGGAACGTATCAACCGTGATGGACAAAAAAGATTGAAACGCATCAACCGTGATGGACAGAACTAATCACTTGATCAGTGAGCAAATTGCATTTTGGACTCTTCGGGTAAAGGCCACCCACTGATCAGATACCTAGAAAACGGGCAAAGGTCCAAATTGATCGCCCAATTTTGAAACCATTCTTTTGAGCATATTTGAGCAGAAAAGCAGAAATAACACAGATTGGTTCAATTTCAGCCTTTCACCCTGGCCTGCATTGTATGTCTTCAATTTCAATTAGTTCCTACTGGAACCTATTGGAAAATTAGTTTCCCATGTTGATTCTAACATCAATTATCCTCTTAACGGTTAGGAAAAGTTCAAGCCAAATGGCACTGTAAAAACCCCATTAATCTTGTTTCTAGCAACACAGACGCGCACTCACGCACAAAGAAAGGTACTCTGATACAACAATGGCATTACAAACTTTCGGATGACTAAAGTCCAAAAACACAAAAGAGGTACTACTCTGATGGTATCAATTTCATTCAACCTTTTGAATGCCACTTTCCCAGTAAAGACCAAAAAACAAAAACAAAAGACTAAACAAAATGCATGTTCTCACACCCACATACACACAAAAGGTATTCTGATAATATCAATTCCATTCAAGCTTTTGAGTGCCACCTTCCCAGTAAAGACCAAAAAACACAACTAAACGGTGCACACACACACACGAGCCTTGTTTTGATTCTTATAATGCAAATTCTACAATGTCAGCTTACTAATTTAACTCTTTTCTTTTTTCTTGGTGGAATACTTCTCTGGATGAGAAATGTTCGGCCCTAATGCTGACATTTCTTGCCCTTTTTGTCGTTCTGAGGCAGAGTCTGTCAATCATCTTTTCACCCAATGTAATTGGTCTTGGCTTGTATGGTCCGAATGCTTGTAGTGGTGGGGTTGTGAGTGGTGTGCTCCATGCTCTCTCAGAGACATTTTTGGCAGTTGGTCTATCACAAACACGGCTGGGGTTTATAAAATTACTAGGTTCCAAACCCGTGCAATCCTGCTCTTGAATAAAATTAGTCTTTAGACCAAACTCCAAGACTTCCTGTTATTCACCAATCTGGTTGCTCAAACTTGAAGAGTCCTCAAAAAAGATCATAAGAGAATCTAAATAATCTTCACCATAAAACATTAATGAAAATGTGAAATCTCTTGGGAACCTTTTATGGAAGCTAGAACACACTTTTTGTGATGCAAGTGTCCTTAGAAATCATGATGGCAATAATCTATTTACATAAATTCTTTCTACTTTCCGAAGATAGATTTTACTGTACGGAGGATTGGAGGATTACATGTTCTAGAAACTATCAAAATAATTACAACCTGCTTTAATGTATAGACAGAGATATGCAAGGATTCTCGTCAATAAGATTTGGAAGATATACAGGAGAAACTTGGCTTTCATATTTTGTTTTCTTTGTGTGTCTCTATAAGTTTCTTGTCATCTCCTTTAATTTTTTATGTAATACTGCTTCATGTTAATTTGTCCACTTTTCTTAATTGTTTGCCCAAAATTCTAATATCCTCTCTACCACCCATGTTATTATTGTCATGTACTTTATGGTCCAACTTTCTTGGCTCTACTAAAATTCTGCATCATTATTATGTCTTGCAAGTGAGCGAAGATTTTAACTGGAGGCTGTGTAGTTAGAGATTGGAGTTAGTTCCACCTTTGTGGAAGACTGATCATGTAGCTGAAAGAATGATTTAGCAAGTTTATATCTATTATTTCTGTTTAGGAGTACAATATATTGTGGAATAATTAATTTATGTGCATGTAGAGAGTTCCCAATGTTAAAGGTTTTAGGAACAAGCCGTTTCCTCAATATGAATACCTCACACTAATCTTTGGAAAGGATCGAGCAAATGGAAAGGGAGCTGAGACAGCTGCTGATTATGTAGAGAAGCTGGATGATCTGTCAACGCAAAATGATGATGGGAAGATGAAAGGGCAAGATGATTTGGATTTATTAATGACTCAAGCTCCTTCAAATAAGGCAAGTGGTAGCAAAAATCCTAGGAAGAGGACTAAAAGTGATGGATGGAATTCAGGACTACAGGAAATGGCATAACAATTTGGGTGCTTTCTTCAGGATAATAAGGAACAAATGGCTGTGTTGGCTAGTCAGATCGGACAAACTGGTGACATGGCTGAGTAGAGGGCTACAGTGATGGATGAGCTAAAGAAGCTAGACCACTTTGGCATCAGGGATCGTCTTAAAGTAGCACATGAGATTGCTCATGACCAAGACAGTGTCAATCTCTTCTTTTGCATGGATATGGATGAGAGAGTTGAGTATGTTGCTATGGTGTTTCAAGGTGATCTGAGAAATGGTGCTTCAGGGTGATCTTTAGACTGGTGTCGTTTTCATTATTTTGAGTAAGATGGGCTGCTGTTTGAGTATTTGCAGCAGGATATTGAATACTTGCATGTTATTCAAGTACTGCATAGCTGTTTTCATCTCTTTCTGGTAGTCAAGTTTCTTGTTGTCAATGCCATAACTTGAATGACACATGCAAGAGATTGAAAAGCCTTTTGTGGTTGCATAGGGTGTTTTGGGCCCAAAATTGATATCGTTAGATGATCCTAACTATGCGGTTCTTGTGTCTATGTTTCTTTACCATTTAAATAAATGCAATATATTTTCTTTTGAAGTCAAACCAATAGGGTTAGATTATATCAATTATATCTAACAAGGATATTTACAGGTTTTACCTTTTTAGTGGAACCTTTTGAAGTTTAGGATCAATATCTAAGTTATAATAATTTGTTGGTTTTGATGGGCTTTGAATGCTTTTGAAAGTGATTATTTTTTAGAAAAAAAGTTTGGCTTGAAAACCATTATTGGTGGGTTCCAATGCAGTTTTCCTACTTTTGCACTATATAGTAGCATCTCAATGACTTTATTTAGGGTTACTAATTGTGTGAAAGTAATTATAATATGATGTATAATTGTTAATTGTTAAGCCAAAATAAATATGTATCTAAAGTTGGGTTGGGCTGCTCCAATTCTAGACTTATCCCATCCGAATCTCAAGCTTAAGCCTCAAATATTATAAACATATTAGCTTTGTAATAATTGGTTCAATTTTGTGTATTAAAACAAAAAAACATAATTAATGCATTTGATTTATGAAATTAAGGGCATTTTTGGAATAAAAAAGAAAAATGTCCATTACCATGGTAACAATATCACATACCAAACATTGGATTGGATGGCATAATTATATCCTGCATTATATCTTGACATCTACCAAACAAAGGGGATAGGATAGGCAAGGATAGGCAAGGATATAGTTATCCAGTGGGAGAGTATATCCCACCTAGTCCTATCCAATCCAGACCTTATATCTAGGGTACCAAATGAGGCCTGAGGGTTTGTATGTCTGAAAGAATGAGATGGATTTTATATCAATTGTAGTGCCGCCATGATTGCAGAAAAACTGATGGTAGAGAAAATGAAATCCAAAATGTAGTATTAAAGTTCAAACTCAAAACCAGTGTTCAGGCTTTTAAAATATTGCGACTCAAAGGCAATCCAAGAGTTATACTATATAGTAGTGGCTATTGTCTGGTGCAATGGTAAAAGTTTTGGAAGCAAAAAGGAACATGTACGAATCTTGGGAGCGAATACTTTGTACTAAAATGTAAAGGCTGAGACCATTTTCAGCACCCCTCTTGAAACTTTTTTTTTTTTTTTTTTTTTTTTGAATATGAAGAGGTTCCAGATGATTTGCACCTTGACTAATCCCCTAAGTACTTGTAGTCTCTCCATTCCACATGTACTAGGCAATTACAGGACAAAGTCTACGAGGGGTGGCTTTGAGGGGAAGTGGTGAGAGTTAAACCCAAGATCTCTTACTTGGCAAAAGGCCTTAAGACCAAAAGCATAAACACCCCTCTCAAAACTTAACCATGGACATGCATTATGTAGATATGTAAGTTTGGTCATCATTTGTTTAAGATAGCTATGGCCTGTGCCGTGGTCTCCCACTTGACTCTTGGATTAAACCATTTGGAACTTGTGGGCTTGGCATAACAAAGCCCAATTTTGGTAATCACTTCGAATTAGTTGGATTATCAACAACCTAAGAAGCATGACATTGACACGTGACGTGGGTACAGCACAACACGGATATATGGACACATCAAGTCTTCAAAATTTAGGACATGATAAATTAGGGATACGATATTAATTAAACATTTATTTATATATATATATAATTATAAAATGTCATGTAACAACGCATAGATCATATAAAATACATACCTTTGCATTGTTTTCAGAAATTCTAGTTGAGTTGTTCATAGAAAATATATCACAAAAAAGAAAATAAATAATAAAAAGAAGGAAAAAAACGTAAAGTAAGAGGTGTTGTGTCGGATGAATGTTGGACAAGTATCGTGTCCGACACA
This sequence comes from Liquidambar formosana, assembly GCA_039720395.1. Lineage (NCBI taxonomy): Eukaryota > Viridiplantae > Streptophyta > Magnoliopsida > Saxifragales > Altingiaceae > Liquidambar > Liquidambar formosana. Next base: position 30,846,554 of record CM077822.1, read on the forward strand.
TGGACTTTGGGGTAGTGTCTGTGCTTCCTAGTCAACAACATGAGGAGATTCCGCCAAGGGGTGCAAATGTGAAACTGCTTCCTGCTAGTATCAAAAATTGATACTAGCTTGAGTAGAGGGGACGATGGACTTTTTGTTGTGGGCTTAACTGACACTTAGCTATTCAGATCAAGGAGGATGTGGCCCAGTTCTGTATTTCCATTTTTTGCTCTATCTTAAGATTAAGAATTAAACCCCTAAATGTTAATTCTGCAATGACCGGGGATTTTCATTGGTGAATTAATGAGCTCTCCTCGATTTTAAGAGCTAATATATAAATTTCAAGGCTTCCTATATTATTGGATAGAGGACTCATCTCACATATAAAAATTCATGACAAAATACCACGTGGTTTGATCACGTCAAAGTTTGATGTTCTGTTTAATAGGTTAAATTTTTTTTATCAACTTCGACTGGCCCGTTTGATCAAATCGTAAATTATTTTTTTATAAAGTTTTGTATATGAGACTTTTGAAGAGTTCTCTATCCAATGGTACAAATTGTCTTAAAATATATACATTAACTCTTAAAATTGAGTGAGGGCTCATCAATTCACCAATAATAGATGCAAGCTTCTCATGGCAGCCTTACGAAAGCACCATTTCAGATGGCTTGTTTGTACCACTATGTTATAATGTAATTGCCCTTCCTTTCTACCCTTTTTTTTTTTTTAAAGTAAAAAAAATATGATAATCCATTATCATGGAAATAGACTTAGAAGTCACAATTGATCTTCTGAAGCCTATTTAGGAATGATATGAATGAAGTGATTTCTACACGAATTTATTTTTTTCGACATCCACTGCTCGGAATAACTTCACAAATTTTTTTTTTCGACATCCACTGCTCAGATTACATGCAAAAATTGGTCTCCCTTCTATTTTAAATCCTTGTTAAGTTATGTATTTTATTATTATTTTCAAATGGCTCTACGTGTGATGGTTATCTTGTGCAAATTAATAAAAATATTTTGTAAGAAAAATGTATATGTAAATTAACAGAGATATCCAAATGCTATAATTTAGAACAATGTGCTCCGATGGTGCAAATGGCAAGTAATTTTTTTTACACAACCACCATCCTCTTTTAAACCCATTTTGTGCTATTTTAGTTCAAGGGTGTGCCAAATATAGCACAAAGGTGAACTATTGCTATTTTTTAATACACCCTTTAGCACACGATTGGAACACCAATAAGGTGTGCTATTGCTAAAATATAGTAATAGCACACCTTTTAACACAACATTGAAGATGCTCTTAGGACATACGATAAGAAAACCCAATAAATTTTTAAATCTCAATGTCATAAAATCGAAACGTTTCTTATAAATTACATACATCCAGCAGTGGAAGAATTTATTGTATTGAAATACTTCACTTATGCAAGAAATCAAGGAAGACCCACTTCATTCAATTTTAGAACGAAAATCATAAATAACATTTAATATGTACTTATCATATAGCCATGAAATGACTATTTAAATAATATTTTTGGAGAACCTTAAATATCGCTTAATGTGTGCTTTTTAATTTTTTTTATATAGACATTAAATGATATATTCAAAGAAGATAACCTTCTTAAGTCTTTAACACATGATACAAGTAGATGGCAACTATAGTATTACACTCGCAACAAATAAAATAAAATAAAATAAAATATTGTATTACTCTTTTCTTTTTTCTTTTTTTTTAGAAGGCAAAAAGAAGTGGGCCACTTCCTTTTTTTTTTCTCAACGTCTAATTTTTAATTTGTGTCAAACAGTTGGAGATATAATAGGCTTATATGTTTTTTTTTTTTTTTTTTTTTTTTGCCAAATGAGCCAAATGATAGGATAACACATATCCACATAGGGTCAAAATTAAAATTTCTGCAAACCTCATACGTACCCTTATTGGGATAGGACATGCCATTCAACCACCACTTTAGCCTAGATCGGAATGATGCAAACTCTATCTACCACTAAATTCCCTTCCCTAAAGATATGAAAATAATGGAAAGCCATGGATTTTAGATAAAGTTTGCAATTATGCAAGTCTTACCTTAATTGCTAAGGAGGAAAATGTGAAGGATCTAGTAAACAATGAACAACTAATTGAGAGTCACATTCTAGCCATAACTTTTTCTTGCTCAGGACCAAGCTTTCTCAATACCAATAATGATTGCTAACTATTCAGCCTAAAAAACAGTTTGCACACCTATATTGAAAGAAAAAGCACTCTTAACAAATTCTCTATGATTTCAGAAAGGGAAATGCTACGTACTCTTTGTTGTATTTTTATAAATAAAATACATATTTGTGATTCAAATTATGTTTTATTTATGGTGTGTTATGGCATTTATAAGATTTATTTATATTGTCCAATATTTTGAGTTAGTGGGCACATTATTGTTTGGGGGGGGTTACACATTCTTTTGAAAAAATGGTTTTTCCATTATCATTTTTTATGGCTTTTTCTTGTCTTCTTCTTTTTTTCCTTTGGAATGAGAAAAAACCATAAGAGTTTTAAGAAAACCTTTTTCTCAATCTTTCTTTTCTCTCTATGTATAAACTTCTTTTGTATAAAATTCTATCTATCCTTCTTCAATTTTTGTTGCATATTTTTATGGAAAGATCTAGAGCTATTCGGTTCTTTGTACTTGCGAGTGCACGTGTACAAGGAACACAATTGTTATATAGTGGAGGGTTGGGGCACTAGAGGACCTAAATGCACCGAGTGATTCACTCCGAGGGGCGCAAATCAACTCTTAAGGACAGTGTTTGCACATGTCTCAATCGATAAGTCTATTTCTTTTATTATAAATATATTTTTGCATATTTTGATTTTCAACATCTATGCTTTTGTTCAATATTTCCAACAATCTTAAGAGTTTCATTTGTTAGGTATTGTTAATCAATTGATATAATTATTTTGGTTTATAATTTACATGATTCGTGTGTTATTTGAATCATTAAATTTTCTTAGTTTATTACAAAAAGTTTATGAGTATTCTATCTTACTCTTGATCTATTCAATTCATTGATATTCTATTATTTTACACAATTTTATTTTTGAGATATGTAAGTTTGAATCATATCATAATGAATTGATATATAGAATTGCTTTTAAAAAGATGTTATTCCTGATATTTGAGATTTCTTGATTATATAATTGTTTGAATCACACACTCTTAAGTATAGTGTAATTTGATTTTATTTAGTATATTTATGAACTTGATTGTTTATCATTACAATTTTACAATTTTGTGATAACTTAGATGAAAAAAAAAAGGTTCATGTACAAGCTTAAATATTTAGAAAAAGTGGTGATTTAGATTGTATGATTTGTATGAGGTATATATATGATGATTACCTTTATCTTTGTAATTTTGTGATATTTTAATTTTCTTATTGATGAGAAAAGAATAACAAAACAAATTATTATTCTAGTTATGGATTATTATTTGTTAATCCTTATTTTTAAATTACAATATAATTATTTTTTAGAATGTAGAGGTGCCTTCTACTACATCAATATTAAACCTGAATTTTCTAATTTAACATGAAAAATATTGTATGTATTAATCTTTTATAAGAGATCGAAAGTAAAATAAAATTGGTGTTATATTTGGAAAATATCTATCTATCTATCTATCTATCTATCTACATATATATATATATATATATATATATATATAGGGAATCGAACTAGAAGGAAAACAAAGTGCGGAATGCATTGATAAACAAAACTTTTCCTAATTGATTCCTTAACCCATGAATCCAATTATGCTTAAACACAAACAAAACCCTAACTAGAAGTGGGTAGAATTACCTACAGTTTGATTTGTCTTCTTCTTTTTGCTCCAAGATTTAAATCCAGACAGTAGAGAACGATCAATCCAAGTGTACTGTCTCCAATGGTATCCACACGTAGCTAGAACTTCAAGTCCTTTCTTCTTTCTTCCTTGTTGTTGCTAGAGGTGGAGAATAGAAGAGAGAGAGAAAGCCCATGAAATTTTCGGCCAGCACTTGGGGTTGATTAAGTGTGATAATGTCACACATCATAAAAGGCTTTAAATAGCCTCCACTAGGGCCGGCCAAAGGGGGAAGTCCAATCCCTTTTAGGTTTTGTGTAATTACTCCTAATTACATAATAACCCCTCTCTCGTTTATATCCTATACAAACTTGCCCCGTAAGAACAATTCTTTTATTCACTTATACCCTTTCTCTCATAGACTTTGAAGCTCTCTTAGCATGATTAGTGTGTGACCCATTGGGTTCACATCATTAAGTAGTAGGAACAGCACAAGGTGTGCACAACAGAACTCATTCCATTAAAGGGTTTAATTAGAACTCCTTCCAATTCCCTAATTGATTATAACTACTAACCACGAGTAACACCTAGCATATAGCTTATGATGTGGTCCTTAATGAGGTGAATAGTTATCTTTACAAAGAGCCCTTCTGTTATAATTTATAGGTTACAATTACATCCATCCATCCACACAATGTCTCCAATTGAAACAATAGGACATGGAAGTCTATCAAGTCCTTAGTTCAATTACTTTATACTCAATCATGAATATCAACTCAATAATGAACTTATGGAAACTCTTTTCCATATTCATTCTACCATGGGCCATGGATTTAATGAGTTATATCACTGAATGATATATAAAACATTCTCTCTCTTTTTCCTGAGAGTGATAGATTCCTTGTTGATCACTCACATGCTTTCACACACATAGCAGTAGGGCCAATGAACACCCTTACAGACCCCTAGAAGGATCTACACTTAGTGTTATCAAACTTCTAAAACTATATGCATAAGACAACTATGGTGTCTCAAGTCTAAGGATTACTTGTACCACTATAACAATCAAAAACTGATTGACAGGCAGATTAAAACACCATTCAGTTTATCTCATATATTTGGTCACATTCAGTATACCTATTCTATTAATAGGCACCCACTTGTTGGTTGTAGTGTCTACACACAAATAGCATGAGACTAGCTATCCTCCTATAGAGTCAACCTAACAAGTGCTAGTCCTATGGTTCATTACTGTCCATCATAGTGAACCTTCAACTAGGAATGCTTTAGGAGTTTAGTACAGAGATATATTTACAGTCTCGAAATTACAACCCTTCGTAATTTCATATTCTCAACTCTAACTCAATGGACATATTATGTAAATATAAACGATGCATCTAAACATAATAGAATAAACCCTTTTATTAAATCAATAATAAATGTGACACATAAAAATGAAATCAAATTATTGTTTCCAATCCCTAAACAATCATCTCTATGATTGGCTCTAGGGCATAATCCTAACAATATATATACATGGATTGAATTTCACAATGGTATCTAGATAACAATTATGAATTGTTAAAACTAATATAAACTATTTTGTTTGAATGATATGTCTCAATTATATATTCATTTTGTGATAATTCTTGAATTTAGAATTTTGAATCGATAAGAGTTTTTCGATATTCATCCTAATTCAATTGCACAAATGGATGTATCCTATTCACTTGTGAATTTGAAAATTTTGATCATGCATATTATTTTATTTTTGATGTCAAAATTATATCATTTTCATAGTGCCTAAATTTTTGGGGGTTATTTTCATATTTAAATGGGAAAAAAAAATTTGCTACCTACATGATATTATTATATTCTTAATGAATTTTTCAAAATTCAAAGAGAAACATAATTTTATTAATTTCTAATTCTTGGATTTATTGGAGTTAAATGTTATAATCGATTACAGAATTTATGATATTAATTAAATTTGATTTAATTTTCAGCAATAAGGTTTGATTATGGCTAATCAATTGATTATTTATTTTTGTAACCAAATGACTATTAAAAGTTTTATAACCATTAGAAATTTAATGTTTGACTCTTGGGGTTAAATTTTTGTGACCGTTGGATTATTAAATATTCATGATGATTATACTATTAAATTCGTTTAACCAATAGAATTCGGTTACAAATCTATATCTTTAATTGTAAGAATAATATTCTGTAATTATTTCTTTGATTAATATTTGAACCCCAAGGATGATTAAAGTATGAATATATATCACCAAACTTTCATTTATCATATTTAAAGAGATAGTTTAAATTCATATATCTTATTAATCAATACCAAATTGATTGAATTTAATTTTGGAATATGATATTATTAATTTATGTGTACAAATTAACTTATGATTTTGATAAAGTGTGTTACAAGCATATATAAATAATTCTTAAAAGAAAAAGCATGATATTTATTAATTGATCGCTTTAAATATGGGTTGAGAGATTATGATATTGACATCATGATATACTTATGTAATTTGGATGTTATATGTGAGTATGGTTCTTTCACGTACATAGTGAAAATAAAACTTGACGATGAGAATCATAAATGAGATTTTTGTCAAAATTTTATCTTGAATTTACATACTTACCTATATAGTCTTTTAAATAGTGAGAATTATTTAAGTTGAGAAAAAAAAAATACATGTATGGTCAGCTGTTGGGGTTGACAATATTGAATTTTTATTATGAACATAATTTCTCATTTTTAAAATTTTGAGAAATTTGATTTCGAGTAATTTGGATATACTTGTATGATTTAAGGTGTATTGTTTTATTAGTTTGTTATTATTAGAAAAATAAACATCTCATACATTTTTTGTTCTCATAACAATGCGAAAAATATTATATGGAGTGAATTTATAATATTATTGATAAATTTAAGTATGGATTTTTTGGAGACATGTTATACGCAAAATAAATATTTTTCATGCTACTTAATTTTCTAAGATTACAATAGTAATATCATATGTTGACATGATTATAATTTTTTCTTGTGATCCAAAATTTCTATTTCTAATCAAAGAGTCCAACTACAAATATATTGTGTGACAATAGAAAAATAAATATACTTTTAAATTTATTCTATATGAATATATTTTACATGGAAATTATAAGATGTGCTGTTTATATATGTGAATGCTAAAATTGCATTGAAATTAATAAACAAAACATTATATCTTGAATTGTGGGGCACATCTTGCGAAGACACATTTTACGTGAGAATGTATATTTATTTTAAATTTACAAATTATTGAATTTTCTCAATATATTATATGTTGGTCTCTTATTAATATAAGAGATAAAATGAGTATTATGATTTTCATTTCTGAAAATGGAGTTAGTTCAGACCTATTGAAATTATACATGATATATTGAGAGAATGTCTTATGTGAATTATTAATGATTTTGAGAATAACTATGTTATTCAGTGGCTAAGGAAATGTTTTAAAATTATTGCTCATATATATACTTATTTATATTGTTGCACTGACCAAAGTTATTACTGAATGTTGAGATTCAAAGCAATTATGATGATGATTTTTGAAAATTTATGGGTATGGTATGGCATATTTTTATTTAAATATTTGATGATATAATGATGTGAGATGAATCAATGATTCATAATTTGAATATCCCTTTTTGAGAGGTATATTTACTTAAAATTTATTAAAAGTGATATGTATAACCCAACTTTCATAATAGTCATCAATTTTATGGATTTCTTATATTATTTACAGATTATGATAATGATGATGATTGACTCTTTGATTCAAATGAGAATAAATCCATATGTGGACCTATATTGCCTATATGGTATAGTGCATTGGAATTATCCAAGATGATATATCTCATTGTCCACTTTGGAGGTTGGAATTGATGACTTGGCTTGTAAAAATCAATGAGAGTGTTGAGAGAAAAATCTCAGCAATTATATATTTATGAATGAGATTTGCGCTTATTCATTATTTGTTGGCTCGAGCAAATAATTTTATGGGGTAGTGCCTAGGAGCACAATATTAAATAGCAACTATTTAGAGAGTCAGAGATGAGAATTATTAAGCTTCTGACTAATTCACTTTTTAGTGAATAATTCATCGAGGGGAATGGGATTTATGTCGATAACAAGGATTAACAGTGATGGTAACCGAACCTATGTGATTGGAGATCCTAGAAAGTATGTTCATATGTAGTTGAAGATAGAGACTTCTTCGAAAAATCCAGGCCAATGGTGCTTGACCTGGAGAAGAGAAACAAAAAATTGTACTGCAGTTACCACAAAGACCACGGCCACAAGACCGAGAACTACAGAACTCTGAAGTACAAGCTGGAAACTTGGGCGAAGGAAGGCAAGCTCAACGAATTCATAGATCGGAGGGAAAAAGCTGGTCAGTCCGAGCTAAAGAATCCTGACCCAAAAAATGCACAAATCAGACAACAAAAAGTATTGGGAACAATTGATGTCATCACAGGCGGATATGAGTCTACTGCCCTTTCAGCTAGCCAACTGCGAGCCTAGTACCGAAAAGCTTGTCAGGCCGTAGAAATCAATGATGTGACTAGTGAACCGACCTTGGTTCCATCAAATGAATGAGGGCTCCAGTCAGAAAGCTCTTTCTTCAAGGAGGACGAGTTCAGTTCGGATGTGCAGCAACCACATAACAACGCTCTGGTAGTTCGCATGCTGATAGCCTACTATGACATCGGGAAGGTTTACGTTGACAACGGGGCGTCAGTAAACGTTATGTTTCAAAAGCTTTTCGAAAAACTTGGGCTAATGGAATCTAGTCTCAAACCTTCTCATGTCAACTTAAGAGCCTTTAATGGCAACACGACCCTCCCCCTTGGTGAAATTACTTTGGTTGTACGGTCAGGCCCTGTGCAAACAATGGAAACCTTTATCATGATTCGAGAGCGGTCAGCTTATAATGTCATATTGGGTTGGCCATGGATCCACGCGATTCGAGCAGTCCTGTCTTCATATCATCAATCAATTCGTTTCCCTTACCTCGAGGGAATAATGGAAATCAAAGGAAGTCAAGCTGTAGCTCGGGAATGTTTCCTAACTGAGTACACTGGACATTCAGCCCCAACCACTAAAAGCTTAAAATCCAAGATCCCTAGACTACCCAGTATTGAAAAAGTTGATGTACCAAAATGCGATCCCGAGCAGAAAAAAAAAGGCAAAGAAGAACTTAGATCCGTTATAGCAACGAAAGGTGGGTCGGCTGGGGGCGAAGAAACTTGTTCAGAACCAGCTGACCGCACAGGAGAGGAACTAAGGAAAATGATAATTGACCCCTCCAATCCAGAGAAATTCTTCTGGATCGAGAACACCCTACCCGAAGAGGATGCTGCTGAGCTTTTTCAGTTCTTAAAGGCGAATGTCGATGTTTTTGCCTAGTCTCCCCACAAAATGCCTGGAATAAAGCCCGAGATCATTACTCACGAACTACAAGTTAATCCTGCTAGTAAACCGGTTGTCCAAAAACAAAGAAGGTTAGCATGCGAAAGAGCTCAAGCAGTATCTGAGGAAGTTAATAAGCTATTAAAAGCCGAATTTATCAGGGAAGTGAAATACCCGACCTGGATATCCAACCCGGTATGTGTCAAAAAGAAAACCGGAGACTGGAGAGTCTGCATCGATTTCACCGACCTCAATAAAGCATGCCCTAAGGATAGTTTTCCCTTACCAAAGATAGATCAACTGATAGACTCTATCTCGGGTTATGGAAGGATGAGCATCTTTGATGCATTCTCAGGATATCACCAGATACCAATGGCAGAGTATGATCAGGACAAAACTGGTTTCATCACTCCAACAGGCACATATTACTACAAAATCATGCCGTTTGGGCTAAAAAATGCCGGGGCAACCTATCAGCGGTTAGTAAGCCGGATGTTCGACGGACTCATTGGCAAAAATCTAGAAGCTTACGTTGATGACACCATAGTTAAAAGCAACACGGGTAAGGACCATCTAACAGACCTAATTGAAGCCTTCTCACGGCTCAAAGAGTACGGCATGAAGCTCAATGCTAAAAAGAGTTCTTTTGGGGTTAGTTCAGGAAAATTCTTGGGTCATCTGGTCTCAAGAAGGGGAATAGAAGCCAATCCCAATAAAATCGATGCTATTAGAAATTTGAAAATGCCCACAAAGGTCAAGGATGTTCAACAGCTCAATGGCATAGTGGCAGCTCTTAGTAGGTTCATCTCAAGATCCTCAAACAAATGCCATTCTTTCTTTCAAGTACTGAAAAAAAGACGACAATCGACCTGGAACACCGAATGTCAAGAAGCTTATTCTCAGCTCGTAGACCATCTCGAAAAACTTCCAATTCTTATTCATCCTCATCTCAGGGAAACATTGTACCTATATTTGGCTGTCTCCGCTCATTTTCTTAGCGACGTCTTAATTGCTCAAAGAGAAACTGAACAAAAGCCAATCTACTATATAAGCAAAACATTACTAGACGCCGAGACACGGTATCTACCACTTAAAAAGCTACTTCTCGCCCTGGTAATGGCTTCGCGCAAGTTATAACACTACTTCCAGTCCCATCCCATCATCGTACTTACAAACTATCCACTAAAAGATATTTTGAGAAGAATTGATCTTTCAAGTCGAGTTTCAAAATGGGGAGTCGAGCTCAACGCTTATGACATTCATTTCAACCTCGCACTGTAATCAAAGGGCAGATCTTGGTAGACTTTATTGCCGAGTTTACTGATCCAAACTCTAGTTCGAACATGACAGCACTTAGTTCCTCCACGTCCGAATTGGGAAGAGAAAGGACCAAATGGGAACTCAGAGTAGATGGTGCATCAAACGGAAAAGGTGCCGGGCTGGGGATCGTGTTGATAGCACTAGACAAAGAAGTCATCGAGCAGGCAATTAGGCTTATGTTCCCGGCTTCAAACAACGAAGCTGAGTATGAAGCTATAATAGCTGGATTGAGAATTGCCCGAGCTACAGGGGTTAAAGAGCTCACGGTTTATAGCGATTCTCAGCTCGTAGTAAACCAGTTAAACAGAGAATTTGAAGCAAAGGATGATAGAATGAAGGCATATATGCTTAAAGTTTGGGAACTTGCATCTGAGTTCGAAGATATTGAGTTCCGACGTTTTGTCAGAGATCAAAATAGACATGCGGACGGATTGGCCGCCCTGGCAGCAGCCCTACAGACAAACAACCCAAGGACAATTCAGGTTGAGATCCTCCAGTCACCCAGCATTGGGTCAGACGAAATTGTGTTGCATATTGAAGTGTCGTCCCCAAGCTGGATGGAAGAAATCATCGCTTACCTATAAAGAGACAAGTTGCCAAGAGGACAAACACCAAAGATACCGAGTTCAACTCAAGTCAGCATGGTTTTGGTTATCTCCAACAGGGAACTTGTATAGAATATCATACTCGGGGCCTTATCTTCAATGTGTCCATCCTGATTAGATCCGAAATTTACTAACCGAACTCCGTGAGGGCTCATACGGAGGACATGTGGGGGGTCGGTCTTTGGCCCATCGGGCTTGTTCGTAAGGATTCTGGTGGCCGTATATGCAAAAGGATGCAGTGAAATATGTCAGAAACTACTCGAAGTGCCAATTGTTCGCTAACAAAATCCACCAACCTGCTCAAGAATTACACCCACTGACAAGTCCATGGCCTTTTGCTCAATGGGGATTAGACCTGGTGGGTTCCTTGCCCCCAGCGTCAGGCAAAAGAAGATACTTGTTCATTGCCACTGATTATTTCACAAAATGGGTGGAGGCAGTAGGCATTAGCATCGATCAAGGATTCCGACATCATCAAGTTCCTATGGGAAAACATAATCACTAGGTTCGCGATTCCTAGGGCTTTCATCTCGGACAATGGAACTTAATTTGATAGTAAGAAGACAAGACAGTTCAGTTCAGATCATGGTGTTCAATGGTTCTATTCTAACCAAGCTACCCACAATGCAATGGCCAGGCCGAAGCCACCAATAAGATTGTCATGGTAGGAATCAAAAAAAGGTTGGACGATGCTAAAAGATCCTGGCCTGATGAACTGCACACCATCCTTTGGGCCTACAGAACTACGCCCCGAAGGTCAATAGGTGAGACCCCGTTCTCATTAGCTTTTGGCATGGAAGTAGTAATCCCAACTGAACTAGGTCTGCCCGGACTAAGAACAGAATAGTTCGAAGTTACGACGAACGATCAAGTCCTTGCACGGGATTTAGATCTGTCGGAAGAAAGAAGAGAACGGGCCCGAATCAAGATGGCATCATACCAGCAAGAGCTAAAAAAATATTATAACAGAAGAATCAAGTCTCGAGAGTTCAAGATCAGAGAACTGGTACTCAGACAGGTCAATGTTGGAACTAGAAATCCTATTCACGGTAAGCTGGGGGCGACTTGGGAAGGACCTTACGAAGTCATAAGTACAGGTGGCAAAGGATCTTACAGGTTAAAAAGCTTGGAGTCAGGACTCGAGCTCCAAAGATCCGGTAAACATCTCCAATTTGTGATTATTTTATCATTAGACGATGTAACCGCACTTAAAGATGTCAATAAAGATGATGTTATTCAGTAAATTCCCCTATGTATGTAGTATATTCTAATTCTGCTCTCCTAAGAATAGGCACGAGCTAAAGCTTTGCCTAAGAATGGGCCTAAATTTGCTCGCCTAAGAACAGGCTCGAGCTAAAGCTTTGCCTAAGAATGGGCCTAAATTTGCTCGCCTAAGAACAGGCTCGAGCTAAAGCTTAGCCTAAGAATGGGCCTAAATTTGCTCGCCTAAGAACAGGCCTAAGCTAAAAACTTGCCTAAGAACGGGCCCAAATTTGCTCGCCTAAGAACAGGCCCTGAGCTAATACTTACCTAAGAATAGGCATAATTCAGCTCGCTTAAGAATAGGCTCAAGCTAAACATTTGTAAACATTCACAAAAGCAGTTCGAATGTTCAGAAATAAAAGCAGTTCAAAGGCACATAAGAACAGAAAGTTGAATATATCCAAGAATAAAAAAGCAACAGTTTATCCAAAGCAGAATATTCAAATGGTTCATTTACAAATTGGCACGAGGCCATAAAAAAAAACTAGATCCCATCTGGGATAGAAATCACTTCTTCAGTTGGAGCTGGAACATCAGTGTCCTCTATTTGAGCATCATTACCCTCATCAGCCTCATCAGCATCATCAGCTTCTTCAGCCTCGGATTCTTCAGGCAGCACTTTTCTCACAAAATGGATTTTGGCTATGTTAGGAAACTGAGGCGACCCTAGTTCAACCAAAGTATCCCAAGCAAGCTGATAGGTGCTATCCAGCTCGAGCTCCAGTTGGTCCTGTCAGGGCCTTTTCAGTTTCCTTCCACGCCTTCTCCACTTCTGCAGAGATTGAAGCCTTCAGCCTATCAACCTCAAAGAACAGCACGGTTTTCTCCCTTTCGAGCTCTCCTTCTCCTGAGATAAACTGGCATTATCCTCCTTCAATTTTTTCAGCTCGAGCTAAAGATCCTCATGATCTTTCTTCAGCAGGTCCAAGTCCTTTCTCGAACTAGAAGCAGCCTTCTTGTACTCAAAAGCTTCAGATTTTGGAGCCCTCCAGCTGCTCCAGTACAGATTTGAGGGTCGCCTCTGCCTCTTAGTGCTACTTCTCGTGGGAGCTTTTAACCCGGGCGATCTCGAGCTGAAACTGATCCTCCTGTGAGGTCAGAATGTCACCCATCGCCAGGACGTGCTGAATACCCTGCACAAGCAAAACACATTTAGTTTAACCACCTGACACTTGAAAAATAAATGTGAAATAGAAGCTTACTCTAATGAGCCAAGTGACAGCATTGTGTGAAAGGTTAGTGGGGAGCTGCCTCCTAATAACAGACATGTCAGCAGGGAAACGAAAGAGGTTCCCTACGCTCCTGAATGTGTATTCAGGCAAAACCAGCCCAGAGATGGTGTTATCTGTTGGGACTGGGAAGCTGCACGTGATCATAGACAAGGTCAGCCATCCCAGGATCATTCGTATGAACTGAGGAGATCTATAAAAATAGTCCTTAGAACAACGGTGAGAAGACACTACCTTTGGCAAACTGGAGACATCTTTCAACGGTGTAGCTTGGAGGGAACTGGGCTGCAATCTCCCTTTCTCTCTCAGAAGCAGATCCGCCAAGTGTCAGCATGGGAGCTCTTTGAGTAGGAGCTTTCTTTGGTGCCTCAGTAAAAAGGAGCCTTCCCTTTTCCCCTTTGCATAGTTTCCAGCACGGGGAGACTGCTACCCTGTGGACGGGATGAAGATTCAACCCTGCCCTTAAAGGCGTCAGTCCTCGCACTTGGAGTAGAAGTTGACTTCTGTATAGAGTCAGCTCCCGATCCTGAAGATGGAGGAGGAACAGAACTGGAGGTCTTTTGGCTTTTGGCTTTAGCCATTAGACTTCTCAGGCTTGGGGTCTGGCTGCCCCCTTTCTTTTGCTTCTTGGTAAGTGGGGCAGAGAAATGGTGGAGGATCCATTTCTTCCAGCTCGGTTTTCTCAGAGTCCGAACTGATTCTCTGAGATTGGACTTCTTCTTCTTCTCTTTCCTCTCCTTCTCCTGATCCCGACCTAGATGCTACCCTTTCTGGTTCGGGCTCCGGAGTTGGTTCCCTGGCTTTTCTTTTCAAGGATTTATCTCTTTTAGCGGGATTGCCTCTTTTGGTAGAGGACTGAGAACGGTTCTTTTCCTTTGCAACTTCAGTTACCTCTTCAGCATCTTCCTTCCAGTACTCAGGGATGGTGGCGTGAGAAAAACTGTGGTATCTGAGCCTGTAATTCAGGAATGTGTGAGGAGCTCGGCAATGCTCATCAACGCGATAATCAGTGATGGCCTTCAAAATTTCAGCATTAGCCTTCTGATCAACAAAGTGATTTATCGTCTTCGCTGAAATACAAAACAAAACAAAAATGAAGTTTCAGCACGGTAATATGAGAAAACTTCATATCCACTGTAACAACCCGAACTGAAACTTACATAGGTCTGCCAGCCACGCGTGGGCAAGTCGGGGCATCCTCAGATCGAGGACCAATCCCATCAACTGGTCCGTACACAAATATGGTGTTTGTAATGACTTCGAGATTTGAGTCCGGCAAATGAGTCACTAATGGTTCTCTTTTGCCACGAAGGGAAAGATAGTACTGGTTATGAGTACTACTAAGAATAAGCTTGTAGTGACGAAAGATCTCTACCAGCCTAGTTTGAACCCTTAGCTTTTTGTTCAAGGCATTAATTGAAGAAATAATTCTAAAAGAATTTAACACGAGCTGAGTAGGAAGCAAGCGAGTGAAATGGAGGAAAGAAACCAGTAAGGGTGAGAATGGGACGCAAACGCCTCCTTCAAGAAAGGCAGCAGTGGAAATAGGAAGACCATGTTGGGAATCTTCCTTAGACAAACATTCCCCCTCCTCAGCACAACGGAAGCTAAACCTGTCATCTTGGAAGCCGTACTGAGCCTTAAACTTGGCCAGCCTATCTAGTTGGTCTTTTATCGCAAAGCAGCCATCTGCCAAAGTCAATATTGGACAAGGCTCAGCACGGTACCCCAGGCAAAGAATCATTCCCGATCAAAACATTGCAGAACAAGTTACCCTAAGGGTAATGTCTCAAAGATATGTTACTATCCCAGTACATATGCAACTTCCTAGCCTTAATAGGCTCAACCCAGAATAATTACTTCCATTCTAAAGTTTAGCATGGTTGGATGTCAGAACAGTATAAAGTTTCCTAGGCCTAATAGGCTCAGCCCGGAATCATTACTTCATTTCTAAAGTTTTAGTACGGTTGGATGTCAGAACAATATAAATTTTTCTAGCCCTAAATTAAATCCCGATGTGGGATTTTCAAGATTCAAAGGCGGGAAACTACAGTTTCTTATGTTCTTCCCTAAACAGTTTCTATAATCCAAAGCAGTGAAATAAAAATCAAATCGTAAGAAGACTTACCGTCACCAACATCGGAGACAAATTAGCCGGAGAGTTTGAACACCACTGTGAAGATTTTCCCTAAAGTCGAAGAAACACTCCAAGAACGACGACAACAGGTTCACCTCAGTCCAAGAATCACAATAGACGGAAAGTCGCGATGAGTGAACAGTGGAGAAGGAGACGGAGATGGGGATTATCCGGCGAGAAAGCGAGAAAACGCAAAGGATTCCGGCGATGCAACGGAAAAGAGAGAGAATGCAAAAGGGTAAAGTAAAGAGGAGAGAGAAAAGCCAATGACAAAATACACCTGGAGCACTCATTGGCATTAAATTCCATTTAATGAGATGAGACACGTGCATCAGTTTTGTGACGTCATCATCTCAAGAATCGAAGCGGCACCGCATGTCTGTGACAGCTGGATTTTGATAAGTGAGCCTAAGAAATCTCCAATGAATTATAACTACTCCTAGTACGGATAATCATAATTAGGGCAAGTTGTGTGGGTAAATCCCGAGATGGGCAATTGCACCTCATGATCCCAAATTGGAGAAACTAGCAGCCTGCAGTTGAAATAACCCGAGCTCAACGTACTCTTAGCACGGGAAAAAGGCGTCGATACCCCTTGCATCCGATCTAAAGGTCAGGATGTGAATAACCAGCCATAACAATTATGACGACCCGAACTCCTCCCACCACGAGCCAAAATTGAGTAATAGGTTTGAGCTCCACATGAAGAAAACACGTGACTAAACGGCTATCGCATAACAAACAGGCAGTCAGTTATTCCAACTACGATTCAGACCTAACTATAGTCAGCCAACCTTGGTTACACAGTTATTAACTGGGCTCAGGTTAAACTTAACCAAAAGAAAACCGCTATCTAACCAAACCATGGTTAGATCTAGATACTACTATAAATAGAACTGTTCCAAGCCTAATCAAGGTACGCGGCACAGTAACCCTAGTTTAAAATCCTCCCTTTCGCCATACACAGTCATCTGACTTAGGCATCGGAGAAGTGACGACCAAACTCACTCTGGTCCTCCCTTGACAGTGTGTTCATTGTATGCAGGTCAATTCGCAGGTGAAGGCGTTGCTCCGTTGAAATCAATCTACATTCTTCGTACGGGAAATTACCCCGCACACCCATAATATCAACAAATGATTAGTAATGCTTCTCCATATATAAGCTTGAATTTGAGATCACTCACTCAACAAGTGAAAAGAATGTCATTAGACTATCGTTGCATTGGCAAGTTTATCGATCTAATTCAATTGTATGTTTTGCTTTGTAATAGCAAAACTTCTATTTAGCTAAAAAATGTATACATTACGCATTTGCAATGTCACCAACCTTTGTTAAAAACCAAAAAAGCAACTTTTCCTCATTTTTATCTATTTATTTTTAAATTTTTATTTACTTTTATTCTAGATTATTAGGTGCCAAATTTTCAAAATCGATCTGAAGATTGTATCTTTATAATGTATACTTATAATGTAACATTGTAACATAGAGAGTTTTTATAAACATTTTACGTATAGAAATTTTATACAGTTTAAATGTTATTTAATAAAGAAATCATAAAAAAAGATATTGGCCCAAATTAGGCTAACCCAAGGCTTATCATAAGCCTGTAGCATGTCTTAAGCCTGAGATCGGGCTCGGGTTTAGGTTTTTTCTTCGGCTCAGCTCGGATAAGGGAATGGCTATTGCAACCCCCCATTCTTATCACCCCACCCCCCATCCTTTAAGTTTCTAAGGTTTTATGCAAATATAAAGGTTTTTATGAAATCGGCCGTGGTGTCCACTAAAAAATATCATTTTGAACAACTTTGTAGAAGAAAGTTTTTCCTAAATCTATCGTTTAAATATACTTTTTAGCCATTTATAACCTTTATTTCATTTTTTGCCAAAAAGTTTACCTAAATGAAAGATTTTGGAAAAACTTTCTTCTACAAAGTTGTTTAAAATGATGTTTTCTAGTGGACTATGTGATTAGTTTTTACAAAAACCTTTTATATTTTTTTATGAAATCTTAAAAATAAAAAAGAAATGGGTGAGGTTATAAGAATGGGGGGTTGCAATAGCCGTTCCCCCCGGATAATACTAAAGCCCAATCCAGGCCACATGAAAAGCAGCCCAGCTCATTTTACACCAGTCAGTGTCACCACGTGAAGGGAGTGTTCATGGAGATTAGAACACAAGATTGTGCCGTACAAAGCCACACAGGCTATAATAAATAAGCTGCTGTTGCCATTTTTGCTAGTAAATAATTTATCAACAAATCCCATGTCCAAGTTATCAAAGATTCATTCACCCTGAAGATGTGAATGAATTAATGAGCAATGGATCTTTTCCCAAAAATACTCCATTGCCCATTCATTCACATCCTTCGAGAGAATAAGAATGTTGCTCATTTTCTAACTAATTATGCCTGTGATGCTTCTCATTCTTCTTTCTTTAACTAGCCTAAAGATCTTCCAGCTGCTGCATGTGAAGATTTATTTTGTCATGATCGCCTTACATGGTTTATTCAACCCCAGCTTGTATTTTGATCTTCAGCTTGCTTTTTCTCATAATTTTTCTTAACATCCCCACTGTCTAGGCGTATGTGTTGTTATACCAATAAATATATTCTCCCTCCTGCAGAGGTTCACCCAAACCATTGCAAGAGGCAACAAACTTACATGCCATTTAAACACAATACATAATATCACTTTACCTCGAAATTATTAAAAAGAAAGAACAAGAAATTCTAGCTGACACTTCTAAGATAAAAACCTGGTAAGCTAGAAGTCGAGTTTCAAATGACATAAAAACAAACAGGAGAAAACAGATGCCCATTTTTGTTCTGCATGCATCATCATTGATAATGAATCATCATGAAATATTTGAATTTTAAGGCTTGCCTCGTCAGATCTAATTGATCGAAATGATCTGCATGATACCAGAATGAAAATTTGCCTGGCTTGATAATGCATCCTCGCACCACTTTTTCCCCATAATGAATAATGCTTTTATTCTAGGTGGAACCTGCTGTCTAGCTAGTTCACACATCATAATTCATTAGGCCAAAAAGAAAATGTACCAACAACATGAGGTTTATTTGCGCAGAGAAGAAGGCCATGACCAAAGCTTCACAAGTAAAATACATTTTAGTTTAGCAACTAAAGGTGCATTCCGGTGCATTTTGAGGAAGGATGACAATTTTTTCCTCTTTTTTTATTTATTTATTTATTTATAAACCTCTATAGAAAAAGGGAATAATATTGATAAAGCAAAAATTACACTTAGACAGGGGGTGGGGGCATATGTAACTTACCACTTGAGATAAAAAAGTGAAAAACAAAAAGACACTGGCAAGAAAAAAGAAATGCAGTAACAAAAAATGCATGATGAAAATACAAGCAAGGCTCTTAAGTTTAAAACTGCAAGACGATCTTAATAAACACACTTCTTTGCAGCAGCTGGAAGATTTCCAGGCCTAACAAAGCAAGGGTGACTTTTAGTGGCCACCAAAATCATATTGAGCACATATCCACTCTGGTCACCTTCGTTTTTCTCTACTTGTAATTTTTGTAGTGAAAAATTAATATTGTGCCTTTAAATTCTTTTCTTAAAAAATAAGATAGATTAATTTTATTAATAAAACAAATTTCTAATTCGTAAGAATATGCAAATCATAGCTTCTTCCTCCCCCCCCCCCCCCCCCCCCCCCCCTTCTCTCCTCTTCTAAAAATGATAGCATTAGAACTTGTCTATTAAGAAAAATCAAGGTGATGATATAGTGCTCAAGAGAATATAGTGCTTCCTCACCAGGTATGCACTGATGCACATCATAGCATTAGAAATCAGGGGGTCCAATTCCTCATGGAGGGAGTTATTTGTGTTATTTTAGAAGTCTCAGAGAAGTTTCTGTCATGTGTCACAGTCTTAATGGAATTAAAGATCCAAAGAAATCTTAATGGAAATTAAAATCATAAGGGGAAGGAAAAAAAAAAAGTACAGAGTGTATTGTGCCTAGTTTTTTAGAAGAATTAAAAAGCTGAAATAGCCCCATAATGCATGAAAGAAATAGTAGAAAAACAAATAAGAATTGAAGAAGTTACCTTTATTTTAAAGACTTTAATCTTCAAAATACTCTAAAACCCCATAATTGCATGATGTTATTAATCAAGAAAGAGACAACAACAAAAAAAGTAAAAAAGAAAATGTAGAAAATGAGTAAGAAGAAGTTACCTCTGTTTTGAAGACTTTAATCTTTAATTTGGATGCTTGGGACATGACATATCTTGGTCCAGTCCTCTCCTATCCCCTCTTGGCACGTCGTTTCAGAATAGGACACCCTTTGATTTCCAATTTCTTTAGTGGAATTCTCTGAAGGCAGTGGTGCGGCAGTGCCTTAATACAGCTGGTAGTCTTAATGCTCCAATCCCAATTTTTTGTGCACTGTAGAAGGGTGGAAGATGACAATTCAAAGCAAGAGATGCTCTTCCCACCTCTATTTGATTCACTATCCTTTACACCTTCCTGCAGTAGAAGTCTTCTCCATTTGCCCATAAACTCCCGTACTATGAATATGTGAACACTCAGATAGCAACCATATTTATTTATGCAGAAAAAAAAATAAAAATAAAAAACAAACAAACAATTGACAGTAAAAACTGGCTGTACCTAAAAATATACATGAAAAAAATTGACAATAAAAATAGACACCCATAAAAAGTACAAAAACTGAAGTAGTTGACACAATGGTTTCAATTAGGTAATGTTATTTTTTGTTAAAATAAATTTAAACAGAGCAGGTTCATTATATTATTAACAATACGAAAAGATAGAATGCTTGTCTTTAGAATTGAATTTGATGTGGTTTCATATATTAAGAATGGATGTTAAGCAGAGCATAACACATTTACACATTTAGTCAGCTCCTATCCAGCATAGCTTCTTCCTCTAGGTCCCCTCTCAGTCAAAGTTTATCCTCAACACCCCTAGGCTAAATTCAAAAGAAAGTGTATGAAATCCAAAACCCTAGATTTGAAAAATATAAATAGAAAACAGCTTTCAACATGAAGTACATAAGATATAAAATACCTTTCAACAAGCCATATAAAAAAATTATAGGAATAAAATAAAAGTGTGTATTTTTGTCTATCCACGCTTACTTCAGTTTCATCCTTGGATTTCCTAAGGCCTGGCCCATCCATAAAATAAAACAAAGATTCTCAATAGCGGGTAAACAATAATGAGTTAAATAATGACAATGAAAGTGGAGTTAAATAATTTTGCCTGTTACTGAAAACATTCTTAATGCAAAAAAATAGAAGAGCGGAATGGAAATGGGACTAACCATAAAGTAGTTGTTGAAGACTCCTGATGCAATGAAAAACTAGAAGATATGTCTACGACAAATGTCAATAGCCTAGGTTCTCGAATCCACAAGAAAAACACAAACCACAGAGAAAAACTCTCTAATAATATTATTGATCTAAGTAATTGTTATGCCCATAGGGCCACAAGCATATTATAAAGAACTACTACTAATAATTAGAAATAAACTAGGAATAGAAATTACTGGTCCTTGTATAACAAGGAACAAAACAAAGGAAATAAAATAAATAATTAAGTCCTATAACTAATAAACAAAGAAAAGAAATACTAACAATTATAATAAATTATAAGCAAAGGTGGCAATAAAGTTGCTCGGCCAAGATAAGTCTACTGACTGGGTCCAGTCCCGCGTAGGCGACCGGTCGTGAGAGAATTCTGTCCTACATCAAGTCCACTGGCTTGGAAAAAGCGTGCAATAGATAATGCCAAAATATTCAGCAGTTCTATGGGAGTAGTTGCCACCCCAGGCCTTGAACCTAGAAGGAAATTCCAATTCTTTGCTTATGATCTGAGGAGGGGGAAAAAACAGAGAGAATCACAACACAAGAGACCCACCAATCCAGTCCAGTTTTCAGTCCACATTTTGGGACTTTTCAGATTGTTGGGCTGAAAGGTATCACAATAGAAACCATTGCATGGAAAAGCATACCAGATGGACAGAGATTTCAAGAATAAATGCATACCAAAATGAACATTATATTAACTTCAATAACAGATTATGTAGGAAATCTATATCTTTCCAACATAATAATACAGAGAAGAGTAATAATAATCATGTTGTACCATGAATTTATTCTTAAACAAGTAATATAGGTTTCACAAATACGCATATCACAAAAAAGCAACATGTCTAGACTTACAGCCAACAAATTACAGCACAGCTATACACTACTCAAGGATAACAAAATTTAAGATGATAAAAGTTCAAAGCAAAAACGCATGTCAAATATTTGACAAGCAATCATTGAACTATACTAAATTCATAACACATTAGTGTCCAATGTGACAGAACACTGAACCATGTTTTTCCATATGGTGCAACTTTTAAAAATGCAAGGCTATTGCTTAATCTTAATCCACCTATATGTGCATGTGATATAATTAGAATTATGGGGGACATTGAACAAGGGGTGAAAACTGCAATTTTAAAAATAAAAAAGAATAAAAAATTTAACAAGCAAAAAAAAAAAAAAAATTGTTCTTTTTGATGAAGTCAGTCAGTATTATTAAAAGGAAAAAACTTTATACAGGATGTATACAAAAAGAGATTACATCCTAATCGAATCTAGAAATTCATGAAGGGGTTTCCTTCTACACAAAATTTCAGGATCACCCATAGGCGAAAAGAAAATCCAACACATGTAATTTTACAGCCTGGGTAGATTTCTCTGTACTTCCAGAGGTTCTCTTGTTCCTCTCTGTCTAAAGAGACCAAAAAATAGCGTGAGGCATCAACTTCCACACCATTTTGAGCAAAACTGTGGGGCTACAGCAGTACCAAGACTCCACCACCTGCAAAACCTTTCTCAGCATCACCCACTGGATTCCAAACAAAATCCAAGTAAAAATGCCACACCTCCCTGGCATGGAGCAATGGATGAGTAAATGATCCACTGATGACGCGTGTTCTTTACATAAAATGCAACCATTTGCAAGAGCAATACCTCTAATCTGAAGATTGTCCAAAGTTCAGCACTTTTCCCAAATAATTTTATTGATAAAAATTAGAAAAGATGCAAGGGGTGCAAACTGCATATTCAAACTTCTTTTTAGTTATGTGTCTATAATCTTTTTGTTTAATATTTCCTATGTACGTTAATGGGAAAACATCTTAAGAAATCGCAATTGGCAACTAAACAGTCTCGTTATTGCACAAGAGCAAATAACAATTAATAGACTTCCTAAAATAAATAAATCAGCTCTACTGATACAAATAGTAGCGCAAAGTGAGTGAAAACAGGTAGTTTAGGCACATGTAATAAAAAACTTAAAAGGCAAAATCTATATGATTTAAGGAATGCACAGGTAATATAATCCTGCCCATGATGTACGATAATCTCTTTATAAGTGTATCTTCTTTCTTAGAGGAATTTCTCTTTTCACTTTTTGTTTTTCTCTTAATTTCACTCAACAAATTCATTTAACATTTTGCGTAGGCGTATGCTCTAAAGAAGCATTTATTTTGACCACTAACATTTCATTACTGGCTTCAAAACCAAAACTAATTGAAGTCTGAAGTCAGCAATAGAAGGAAAGATGAATGAAAAGTACAAGTACATATATATCACCAAACCCATCAATGATTGGAAGCTACAGGTGCAAACCCATCACTAAATGTTACATGGATCTGGAAGAAACTACATGGGTCCATTTTTTTTCCTTTTTGCTTATCTAAGTAATAGCACCAAAAAAGGCACAATAAGTGTACCAATATCTCAATCCGAAACCATAGACCATTCATCAATAACATTCCAACTTTCTATCCATCCCAAAGTTTTATCAAGGGTTTTTTTGCCACCTAACTAAAAATCAATAATATTAATGATTATTGAAGTGTCCCTAATTAACTTTACAGGAACTAAAAGATACCTACTAATTCTCTAAATTTCATATTTGGTATCAATATTAGAGCTTGAAAAATCCCAACCACCAAGTCATTTTTATTTAAAAACATATAATATAATATCCAACTCTAACATACATATCAAATACATAAGCATAATTATGCTTTGAGTTGCGCTAAGCTTTTTCAACAAACCCGCACAAAGAGAAATAGTGCATACACCTGCAAAAACATTATCCATTACTAAAACCAAAGATCAACAAAAGAGAGAACTAATTATTACCCAATAGGTGCTATAAAACAAGCAGTAGCCATTAGAAAATTATCAAACCACAATGATGCCAACACAGATCAAAATTGCACCCTTTCTCCACAGAAAGCAGGGGCATTCAAACCTTCCAAGTAATCAATGGCACAGTTGAGGGAAGAAATAATTCTTGTGAGTGCAAAAAATAAATTAATAATAATAATAATAATAAAATAAGGTTTTCTTAACATGTGCCCTAAGCTGCAATTAATGAGTCAATTATTGCATGGGAATGGTGAAAATGCATAGAGAATACTACAAGTTGCTTAGAAAAATGTGAAAAGTCTTAAAAAAATGTGCAAACACATTTCTTATGCAATGATTATCTCATTAATTACATTTAACATGTACCCTTAGGGCACACGTAAGAAAAACCCAAAAAATAAAAAAATAAAAAATAAAAAAGTTTCATTCTTATACATAAGAAGAAGAAGAAGAGAGAGACCATACCTAGGCAGCAAACAAAAAAGAATCCACAACCCTAAAATCAAGCAAAATATAAATCGGTAAGCATAAAAAACCCTAAAACCAAACAAAACAGAAGTAGGGAGAAGAAGAAAATGATGAGAGGAAGATCATACCTGTGAAGTAAACAAAAGGGAATAAAAGAACCCTAAAATCAAACAAAAGACAATCGTTAAGAAGAAGAAACCGAGAGAAGGAGACATACCTGAAGATAGAGGGTTGCTGCTTCTGCTATGTTGACAACAGCATGGGAGGAGCACAGTTGCCGGAGGAGGGAGCAGACGGAGAGGGAGAGTGCATTTTGCTTCTGAGGACATAATAGGTTAGACGTATGGTTCAAGACTTCAAGGTGAGGGGCTTGTTTGATAGAAGGTATGGATAGGGGGTTGGGAGCTTACGTGCCGATCATTAGCCAGGCGAATGAAGCGGTGCCAGCCAGCTGGAATCAATCCAAAAGACGGCATCGTTTTTGGGTCGGAATGATGCCAGCCTAATGGCAAACAAGTAAAGTCCCCTCATTTCTTTTTGCAGACGAAAAAATAGGACCAATGGGAGCTCTTCTTCCCTTTTATAATTGCTCTAGATCTTTCTAGCCAACACCTCAAACACGTTGCTAAATAAAGGATCTGAGCTCTCCTCCTTGCATGTATCACTTTAAGTTGCATCTTCTTTGCAGCTAAAGCTACCAACTAAACCTGCAGGTTCAAGCTAGAATCCTTACCTTCACACCCTTGGGTTTGCTTGAAACTGACCTTCCACTTGAAGTTGGTATCATTCTATAACCTTCCACATTTTTCAGTGGAAAAAATTTGAACTTTTGAAATCCAAAAGGTGCTTAAAACTATAATACATGACTTTCATGTGGGCCCGTAGATTTTGAAAATATCACAACGTTGAGGTCTCATATTCAACCCTGATTTTAGGTTTCCTCAAAATCCCTAAATCTAAAACAAAAGATTCTGAAAGCTCAACATCAACTGCGAATTCATTAGAAATCTTAGCAAAGTTAATCTACTTCTAGTTTCAATTGCTGAATCAATGTACAACTCCCAATAGCACTAGCAACACAACTAAGGCCATTAAGAGTCCAATAATCAGTAGGCACATATAAAAAATTTCACCAAAATTGGAATCTTGCTAACACTGACATTTTCCAACGTCGATCTAGGATGCTATTGGCAGAGAATCAAAGTTTACCGCCAAAATCCTAAGGACCACAATCTAAAACAGCTTCCCTAATCTCAGCATCGCCAAACTTAAAGAAATAGAAACTGCCCTCAGTAAAAATTATATAAATAAATCTGTAGAGTGCTCTTACCCCAAAGTTTCTATGCTGTGGTTTTGGACAAAGCAGTATGGTAACCCTTCCATCAATAAAATATCCGCCAACCAAGTTTTCCCAAAAGGAAAGACCTTGAACCACCTCAATAGAGCTGCTCTTAGATACACAAAGGTTAGACATATCTTCATACCCAAACCGAGGAGCACGTATGCAGTGGCAATTAATATTGAAGCATATCTATTGAAGCGTATCTATACTAATAATTAATCTCAACTCTTATTTGGTTGGATGTGCACTTTGAATTACTAAAATATCCTTCATACAATTAAAATTTTATTGCAAATTAGGGTCAACTTAGTCATTACACTAACCAATCCCTGATACAAATATTATGCCTTCCTAAAAGTCATATTCTTAGAAACAACTATTTTCTCCTAAAACCAACCCACTTCCCCCAATTATTCTCCTACAACTCCACTTCCCTCATATCTTTCTCTTTAATTTTATTTAAATTCATTTTTTAAAAAAACTACACACACTTCTTTTCTTTTCTTTTCCATTTTTTTTAAATTAATTTTTTATTATCAAATATACAATAGCGAGCAATGTACATGTGAATGTTTACAGGTGTTGCACATGCATCGTGTGTCCTTGACATCTAGTATATACTAAATATATATGAGGCATAATGTATACAAATATTCCAAAAAAAGATTCAAAAACATTACGCCATCTAAGCAACAAAATTGTATGTCCATTTTATCTAAAAATATATTACACAAAACATAAAAATAATAATGATCATTTTTCCAATTAAATTTAGTGTTTTGTTCATAAAAATATCCAAAATATAAATTAAATTAATCAAAATATTTTATCTGTGGTATGGGAGAGAAGATTATGTAATCCATAATGGGAACAGGATTCCACATCATTCCTAAGTTGTTTATACTTATTATTAAAAATAATAATAAAATAATAAAAAAGAAAATCATTCCCAGCCTAACAAAGCAAGGGGTCAAGTTATCGAGGAGTAGAGCAAGTGCCGAACTACTAGAAGGCCATTTCCTTTTAGTGAAAAAGAAATTTAAAGATAGCTTACCATATAAGCTCCCTTTTTTTTTTTTTTATGAAGTTACCTTATAAAGTTATAAGCTCCCTTGCTTATATAGAACTGAACAACACTACAAAGCAAGAGGAAGAGACTAAAAGTATACAGAGAGTAAAAAGGAGGAAAAAGATTGATTCTTGTGTATATAAATCCGTATTCCATTTTTGTAACTCATTTCATTCATTCACAAAAAATTATGATGGATCTAAATATATAATAGATATGTATCAATGGATGTTAACATAATTTAATTACTTCCAGTGACTACTGTTTGGTTTGTCTAATAGAGACTAAAATCTCTTATTCTTTTGATTCTGATTTTGGGAAACAAAAAAGATGTGAACAAATGAGCTATCCAACAAAAAGAATAAGGAAAAGGATTGAATAGTGGAACTCCCATAAATTTGGCATTCTTAGATGTGTCGATATCAATTGACCCATAATTTCAATGAATCGTTTATTCGGCCAGAAAAAGATTATATCAACACTTTCTCAAAATCACACTTATACTCTTGAATTTAAAGTATCCTACTTTCACACAATTCACAGGTTCAACAAGCAATCGATATTTCACAATCAAGGGTGTAGTACTATTTGGTAGCAGTCCTTACATATTGTATTAACAACTGAAATATGATCGAAAGAAAAAAAAATCCCTACTTGAGAGGGCTTCTTCATATACCTATGAATTCCATTGGAACTACAAGTACACTGTGTGCACAATAAGGTTAAAGAAAGCATGAGGTGTTTTAGCTCCATTGGAATGATGTAGGAATGTCATCAATAGGTTAAAAAATGGTGAGTCAACGAGTCTGATATAAATGAACGAAGTTTTTGTCATCCATTAACAGGTGTCATCATTGTATTGATGTGTTACGAAATAGGACACAAAAAGATTGTTACCCCATTGCTGCTTTAAGAAAAACATTGACAACTAACCAAAGGCTGCCCACATTAGAGTATCCTTTTTAATGTAATCCTCCCCCCCCCCCCCCCCCCCCAAAAAAAAAAAAAAATCCTACTATACAGAATCTTATATTCCACTGAACATTTTTCATAGACAAAACGTCCATGTACCAACAGAAATTGTGAACTAATCAACTAACAACTTTAGAGTTACCACTGTAATTGATATTGTAGAATCAATTCTTAAGAATTCATGAAATGCCACTATTTTGAATTTCCACTCTTATTCGTGATGATGAGCATCATTTTCTTGAATTTTTCAATTCAAGATGATGGATTGTGCTTTCAATATTATGTAAAATTTATTGAATTGTTTAATTTCGAATTGGACAACCAAACAGGCCCTAAGTTCCTGCAAATTGGTATAATTTGATATGAGGAACACGTAATGCACACGTAGAATTATAGGCATAACATGGAACAGCACTCAACAAGTTGCCAAAAACAAATGGGTACAGTTAGATTTGGGATTTAGAAATCTAAACATGAACCATCAACGGTGTCATCCAACATTCTAATCAACAAGGTACAACATTGAGCATAGCAAAATACAATTAATGACTACAAAAGTCACTGCAAAACCAACCACATTTCAATACTAAATAGATTTTATTATCATAGAATACTCCACAACATCAAAATTGAATGGAAACCCGTTACCCAGTGATCATCGTTCCAGCACCTTCATCAGTAAGAATTTCCAAGAGCAATGAATGGGGAAGCCGCCCATCAATGATACTCGCCGTCCTAACCCCTTGCGCCAGCGACCTCACGCAACAATTCACCTTCGGAATCATCCCCCCAGCAATTTTCCCCTCCTCCATCATCTTCTTCACCCCTTTTATACCAATCTCCTTCACCAAACTCCCCGGGTCGTCGCGATTCTCCAGGATCCCCGGCACGTCCGTCAACAATATCAACTTCTCCGCCCCCAAAGCCGCCGCCAATTCCCCTGCCACCGTATCCGCATTGATGTTGTAGGATTGGCCGTTTTCGTCAGCGGCCACAGACGCGATCACCGGAATATGGTTGTTCTCGATGAGGGACGGAGGATGGTGGGGTCAACACGGGCCACGTCGCCGACAAACCCGAGCTGGGCGGAATTTGGCTTGGGGCGGGCAGTGAAGAGGCGGCCGTCTAAACCCGAAAGGCCAACAGCGGTGGCGCCGGCCTTGTTGATCAGCGCGACGAGGTGCTTGTTCACCTTCCCGACCAAAACCATGGTGACGATCTCGATGGTGGAGGAGTCGGTGACGCGGAGGCCGTCGCGGAAGATGGACTCGATGCCGAGTCGACTCAGCCAGTGGTTGATTTCGGGGCCGCCGCCGTGGACGAAGACAGGGCGGAGGCCGACGACGGAGAGGAGGACGAGGTCGTTGATGACGGAGGCCTGGAGAGGCTGCGATTTCATGGCTGCGCCCCCATACTTGACGACAATGGTCTTGCCTCGGAACTTCTGGATGAATGGTAGGGACTCGGAGAGGATGTCGACTCGCGTCTGAGCGCGGGTGAGTGACTCTTGTGTGGGTGCAAGTGCTAGTGAGGCGGGGTGGTCTGAGAGAGAGGATTTGAGACAGTGAAGGAGACAGGGCTTGGAGACAGGTAGGGGGAGATTGGGGTTAGGGTACCGGAGAAAGTTGGGAGAGGAGAGGCGTAGGGTGTTGGGCGTAAATGACATGTTTTCACCTAAAGCAGAGAAGCAAATTGGAGAGTAAAATGTGATGAGAAGATGGTGGTGGTCGTTGCCACCCAACTTTATAAAGCTCCTACTTTTGCATTTGCAGTCCTACGGCGGAGCCTAGTGGAAGTCAGTGGCGGCTAATTCCTCGGTAGCGTTACAACAACAGTCAAGCATATGCTGATTATCGATCCAACTCACTCAAATTAATCGGCCATGTTTGGGCTTCCAATCCATCCGAAAATAAATAAATACTCTAAATTATATATTTTTACTCTCCCTTTCTTTCTTTTCTTTTTTCTTTTTTTTTAAGTATCCTCTCATCTTTTTTATTACATTCTAAAATTATTATCTCATTCAAAAAATGAGAGACTATTGCCACCACATAAAATATTCTCAACCCCTTTTAATTTATATTTTTTTAAGTTTTTTTAAAAATTCTAAAAGATTTTTACAAAAACTAAACGTGAAATCCACTAGAAAACATCATTTTGAACAACTTTGTAGAAGTAAGTTTTTTCAAAATCTATTATTTAAGTGGACTTTTGGCCATTTACAATCTCCATTTCATTTTCCATTAAAATTGTCAAAAAAATCTACTTAAATGACAAATTTTGGAAAAATTTTATTTTATAGAGTTGTCTGAAATGATGTTTTCTAATAGATTATATGATTAGTGTACGTGTATATATATATATATATTTTTTTTTTTTTTACAAAACCTTAAAAATGTAAACTAAGTGGAAGGCTTAAAGTATTTTACGTGGTGACAGTAACCTGGTCCTTCAAAAAATAATGGTTTTTTTTAATTGATTTTCTAAAATACTATTTCACATGATTATTTTAAATCGTCTAATGTTTTAACATTTGGGAGTAAAATTAGTGTGTTATAATATTTATATTGATGTAAAAACATTTAAAGGGTTTTCTAAAACAAAAAAATTTAAAAAAAAAAAAACACATATTTTCAAGGGTGACAGTTAAATAAGAAATGGTGGAGTATATATTTATTTTATTTTATTTGTTTTTCAAAATTTTCTATTTTATAATTCGAATGATGATGATGACAATAATAGTATGAATTTAAATATTTTTCTACTGGTTTGTTAATTTTAGTATTTTTTGTGTTTTATTTCAAATGAGGATGATAATTTATATGTGTTAGCAGTCATTATTAGTTAATTTAGTCATTTACTAAGAAGTTAGTAATGATTTATAATTAAACTGTAATTATATTCTAATAGCCCGACCAATCTAAAATTTCCCCCTAATTTTTATCTATTCGAAGTATGGGAAAAGTTGAACAAGTTTAATAATAATACTGTCAACCTATGAACAAAATTGAAACAAATTGTTTTCGTGCCTCACCTTGGCCTGCTTTTCTCAACTTCTCTTACTTGATTTTAAAGAACCGTGTTTGATATTTAGTTCTCATTTTGTATTTCAATGATTTACTCCAAGAAGAATTTAATTTGTTTCTTTTTAGCAAACAAAAAATAAAAAAATCAATTTCCTGTAATAATTTTGGTAACTTCAAGGAGATCAAGTTAACTTAATTAATGTAGTATATGATATCAAAACAAGAAAAAAAATGAAAATGTGAAAGGAATTAGGTTTACTTGTAATATTATGCCACTTGAGCTGTATTTGTTATGAGAGAATAAGGAAGAATGGAATGATGATTCTATTAACAAAAAAACAAAAAATAAAAAAGTAATTATTTGGTAGCCTAAGGGAATATAATAGTCATTCATTTTTGAGGGTCTAATCATTCCAAAAAAGAGAATAGCCATTCTTTCCCATACTGAAATGAATGGTCATTCCCATCCTTTAAAGAATAAAATTATTAAAAGTAGATCTCCCGTAATATTTTCTATTTCATTCTCACCCTTACCAAACATTGGAATTGAATGACCATTCTCATTCTCATTTCATTCACTCACATTTCATTCCCTCTCCATCCATTCGCTTTATTCTTCCCCATAGCACTCACATGGGTAAAGCTGATCTTCCTTCCTTTTCTTCTGATTGAATGCGAGGGGAAAAGGTGATAGAAATTAGAATCTCTCTTCTATTATGTTTTTCATTTTTACAAGGTCACCCTAATAGTTTTTAAATCAACAAAAAGGCCCTGTTTGTTTAGGAAATTACACTCTGACTTATTAGGATTAGCAATTCGCTAAGGCAAAAATATGGAAAACCAAGAATAAATTCCAAAGGAAGAAATAATGTACAATAATCTTAGAATTACTATACGAACAACGAATTTTGCAAATATATATCCAAATATTCTGGACATTTGTGAAAGAAGAATTAAACTATTTTCTTCTCAAGATGCCACACAATGGACAAAGGTCAATTGCTCTACCTCCTCCTCCTCTGAATGATCAAGTGGAAAAGGGTTAAAGAATCCCTTTTCCATTACCTTTTTACTTTGTTTTACAAAGTCATCCCACCAGATTTATAAATAAATAAAATAAGAAGTCATCCCAACGATTTTGAAAATAAATAGAAGAACCCATTTTAAAAAATAAACCGCTCTTAACTTGTAGTTGTCTAAGACATGTCAATGGCTTTGTAGCTTAATAGCATTTCTTAAATATTGTTTTGGTGGGTTCACTTGGAAGGTGATGAGTTGAACATGGGATGAAAGCTCAACTAATCACTACATTGGAATGAGTTCCATAATCAAGACATGGTAACGACACCCTCCCAAAAAATGGGCGACACGCATTGAATAAAGGAGCTGATGGCATGCCTCGGTGTATTTGGGGCCAACTCTATGGTTTTGTAAATTCAGCTGCATCTCCGCATTGGTACAAGCATAGAGCTATTATTATTATGCTTGAACAAATGTTCAAGCGAAAAAAAGAAATCTACTTGCACCCCCCCCCCAAAAAAAAAAAAAAAAAAAAAAAAAAACCAACCATGTACGTTCTTACTCATGATTAAAAATATTTTTAATAAAATCCTTAATATCTTACCTTGCTTTAATGGTGCTCCAAGTGGGAAAAAAAAATGAAGAGTAATTTTTCTCGTGTTGACAAGATTAATCAGAATAAAAGGCTGATTATCCTATTAAGAGAGAATAAAATGTCCAACCATTAATAAAAATAATATTGGCAATTGAGTTTTCCCCATGCGGCCAGTGAGTTGGAGTAGGAAAATCTGGGGATAGAATATTATTTCATAGCAATCCGATTTGTTAGCCACGGGGAGCTACGACTCCTTTGCATGGTCAAACTCATCATGTACCCAAATTTTGTATAATAGTATTTTATTTGTTTTGAGTCTATTTGTTATGGAACAAAGGAATCTGTTTTTTAGCACAAAATTTGCCTGCTACTAATTTATAAGTGCACCCAATTTGTTTATGCTGTACTAAATTGCACGTGTATTAGGATGATATTTAAATTAATACAAAATTTGGCCTCCTTTACATTTAAATAATGGAAAAACATGTAATATTTCACCATCACAGTCCTCCACTCTGGTAGTATATTTTGGTGACAGTTCGGTAATCGAAGAGGTTTGAGGTTCAAAACTTAATTCCTTTATAAAAATATGGAAATTATTTAAGCTTTAGATTCCCATTTTCCTATCACCTGAAGGAGGGAAACAGAGCAACCTCTTTGCAATTTTTCACCATCACAAAGATTGTCCATAAAACAAGCAATATAAGCACTTACGTAGAGTATTATTTCCAAGATAGGCTAATGGCAATTACATTATTACAAGTGCAATTCCATGCATAACCCAAAAAGCAAACCTTGCCTGAATGGTTTGGGCATTATATATTCAATAAAATCAAATCTACCAAACTGACCAAACAGAAGAAAGTTTCAGCAGTGAAAACAAGTTTCCTTCCATTTGAAGATTTTGAAAAGCTAGCCTCAATTCATTCCCCTTCAGCCGTGTCTGAACGGGTGACTGATTAACAAACCAACAATACAAATTGTCAGACTATAAACATAAGTATTCATTAAAAGGGAATTAAACTCAATTAATACCAAAGGTAAAATTGGGTTGCTACACCAATGAGACCATGCAAATGCATACATGCATGAAGGTGAGGGAAAATGAAATAAACTCCACATATATATATATATATATATATGTGGAGAGATCCGTTTACACCCGTGTACGTGGAAAACTCTTACACCTATTTATCCACTGATGCACTTTAGATCCAACAGTTCCTTTATCTTTTGTATCTTTTATCTTGTTATGGCTTTTAGATGGGTCAGAGGAGCCACTCGGGTTATGAGGCAGACTTCCAATGACTCCTCACTTCTTCCTATCCCATTCCGCCACCAATGCACTCATGGCTACTAAAGTCACAATCATCGTTCCTGCATCTTCTACTCCATTCCCTAAAGCAATCATGGGTGGCTTGATTTCTCGAAATCTCTTATCCAATGGTCAATTCAACCGTTAGATTTTCAATTCAATGTTCATAGAGCGATTTAGGACCATTTGATTGGGAACTAGAAGGCACAGACACTCTGATCCCCAAAACCCCTAAATCGAAGCCCTAAAGCAACCTTGGGTGATTCGATTTCTCATAATATCTTATCTAATGGTCAATCCAACCGTTAGATTTTCAATTTAATGTTCCTAAAACGGTTTAGGACCATTTGATTGGGAATTAGAAAGCATAGACGCTCTGACCCCGAAATGCCCAAATCGAACCCTTAAAGCAACCTTGGGTGGTTCATTTTCTCACAATCTCTTATCCAATGGTCAATCATAAAGCACAAACCCTCTGATTCCCAGAAACCCCCAAAATCGAACCCCTAAAGCAAACTTGAGTGGTTTGATATCTCGCAATTTACTATCCAATGGTCAATCCAACCATTGGATCTTCAATTCAATGTTCGTAGAACAGTCTAGGACCATTTGATTGGTAATCAGAAGGCACAGACCCCCTAATCCTCAAAACCCCCAAATCAAATCCTTGAAGCAAACCT
Source organism: Liquidambar formosana (assembly GCA_039720395.1). NCBI lineage: Eukaryota > Viridiplantae > Streptophyta > Magnoliopsida > Saxifragales > Altingiaceae > Liquidambar > Liquidambar formosana. Next base: position 30,881,119 of record CM077822.1, read on the forward strand.
AGGTGGTTCGATTTTTTACAATCTCTTATCCAATGGTCAATCCGACCATTGGATCTTCAATTCAATGTTCCTAAACGGTCTAAGACCATTTAATTGGGAATCATAAGGCACAGATCCAAAAATGCCCAAATTAAACCCCTAAAGCAAACTTAGGTGGTTCGATTCCTCACAATCTCTTATCTAATGGTCAATCCGACCATTTGATCTTCAATTCAATGTTCCTAGAATGGTCTAAAACTATTTGATTGGGAATTAAAAGGCACAGACCCTTTGATCCACAAAACCCCCAAATCGAACCGCTAAAGCAACCTTGGGTGGTTCGATTTCTCACAATCTCTTATCCAATGGTCAATCCCACCGTTGGATCTTCAATTCAATAATCCTAAAACGGTTTAGGAACATTTAATTGGGAATCAGAATGCACAAACCCTTTTATCCCCAAAATGCCCAAATCGAATCCCTGAAGCAACCTTGGGTC